>MVGT01001736.1:81954-97461 GCA_002174775.1 Macleaya cordata
TTTTTTAGAAAACAAATTGATTTGTCTGATATCAGACGCCCACCCCCTGGGTCGTCTGGTATCAGACGCTCCCCCTCCCACCCGCCCAACATCAGACGCCTCGCCCTCCACCCGTCTAGCCAAAAATCTGGAGATACCAAATGCAGGTCGCCAAATTTGGCCTGCGAATCAGACTTGTAGGGTCCGTTTCCAAATTTACATTACTCCACTGTGCTACTCAATTTGCAGATTTGGCCATTTTTTTACACCACTGTGGATGCCCTAATGGTGAAAAACAATTTTTTTTTTGCTTCAAATAGAATAATTTTTTTGACTTTTATGAGTCGGTTATAATGGTGTATCCATTCATGTTTTTTTTTTTGCTTGAGTAATGCTACTCAATCCTGAAAAAGTACCGAAAGAGATGGAATTAAAATCTACCATCAAATTCAAAAGAATGTCTTAAGTCCATGTTTGGATTATGGAAATAGAAAATTAGAAATTACGTATCCACATCCACGTACCCCCCCTTGAGTTTACTATTCTCCCATTTTTTGGATGAATCACAATCCTAAGAAGTGAAACTCCAAGTTTAACAAGTCAAACCATACATAGGATTAGAATTACATTCTTGAAAATGCGGTTCTATTCCAGTCATCTAAACATAGCTAGCCTAAATGTTGTGGTGGTTTTTAAAGCCACTTCATTCGACACGACAAATTTGTTACATTGAGAAGCATTTTCCAATTATAATTCAAAGAACAACTTCTTAATATGTTGTCAAACATTATCTTGTTGGACTTTAGGGTGATAGTCCAACACCTGACTCTTCTAGCCATTAGGTGCTACTGGGGCAAAAACAGATGGTGGGGATCATGGGGTAGAAATATATAAATCCAATAGGGCAAGTCTTATGGGAATCTCTAGAATTAGGTTGTTCCAACTTCAAATTATAGGTTTAGAGATGGGCAAGTGCTAAGGGGTGCGCTCCAAAATATGGAGCGGCGATAGAACATGAAATGATCCCCCTTAATAGTTTTTGTTGCCTCCTGTATATAATTTCTATCGCCCGTCACACATTATATAAATCCTTATTTCCCCTATTTTTATATTTAACAAAAGATTTGAGGTATATATTGCATCTTAGGACTTGACTTAACATTGAGGTTCCCATTGGACTTGCCTTAAAGAGTTGGATGACTGAGGGTTTTGGATACCTACTTGTACAAAAGTGCGGGTGCACAAAATCACCCCAAAGGAAAGGAGTTAGGGTTTCCAAACCCATGGTATTAGAAGTAGAAAGGTGTTATTTGAACACCAAGATATGGTGTTACAATTATAACAGTGGACTGTAAGGCCCACATAGTTATACTTCAAGAACTTAAATTTGGTGAATTTGTTCTCCTCGGAGTCCTTGCCATGTACATCATCCTTACAAAAAATTATCGCATTCTAAAACTTCTAACTCTATCAAAAGTTTAACTCTTTTTTCATCATTTATTTTCTATCAACTTCCAATCAACTTGACGAGGAAAACAACTTCACCAAATTTGAGTTCTTAAAGTGTAATTAAGTAGGTGGTAGACGAGATCTTGGTGTTCAAATAGCACGGTACGGAATCACAAGACATACAATTGCTTATCCCTGTATCACCAAATACGTGTTGGACACACGTCCGACTCGCCAACTGAGCTGAAGTGCCGTATCCCGGTCCCACCAACGAAAAAAAATAAAATAAAACGCGGGACAAAAAGAGCATAATTGTGTCTGGCCACTAGAGCTCGACACGTATTAAGTTTCAGAATCTGGTAACCCTATCGCCGTTCAAACTTCGAAGACAAGAAATACCCGTTCAAATGGGTGAGGTTCGCCGTCAATCTTTAGCGTCACCTGAACTGACCTGAGCAACTTAATTAATTAAGCACTTTTAAAGGAATAAGTCAAAAAAGTAATAATTGTTAAAAAATAAACCAACCATTAGCCGACACGTTTTGGTGACAGGTTCGTACCTAAATACAAGTCATATCCTGTCCACCTCATCATCTTTCCCACGCAAATACAAGTCATTTCCTGTCCACCTCATCAGAGAGTGTTTCTCTCTTCATGTGTTAAGGCTTGGTTGAATATGATATGATTGACAGATACATAGTAATAACATTCCATGTCTTTGATCATGCAGTACATGTAAATGCCCTTCATGGAATCGAATCTCTCTTTACTACAACTAACAACTCGTCCTTTTGTTATTCGATGCTCTTCGATCTCTATTGCACATACATACATACATACATACATACATACATACATACATACATACATATCTCCTATAAAACTAATTAGGGTTCCATTCGTTCTTGAAAAACCATTAGGATGGCAACATTATTTAATTTTTATTTGAATTATATATATTTATAAGCATTTCTATAATTTTTAAAACGAAATACTCTTTTAAGTACTCCAACGCACCTTTCTTTATTAACACTCAACTTTTTCTTACACTATGTTTACACCAGCAATTTATGGGACTAATATGGAGATGATTCAAAGATTGATTTTAATAATCAACATGAGGAGAAATTATCTCCACAAAAGAATCAGCCCGTAGATAATTCCCTGACAGTTCCAAAAATAGGTGTTAATTAGGATGTAGAAACCAATATTAGATAAGCGTGGGTGGAACATGCGTACTAGTTGAAGTCTACTAATTATTACGGGAGACGGAAAGCCGCATGATCTCTACTATTAATTAAGAGGGCATAGATCGGCTCCCATTAATTTGGCTAAAAATTAGCCTAACGTCCGAGCCCGATTTTCCTCCCAATGCTACCTGTAACAAAAAAAACACTATTCTGAATCTCACCTCTATCTCTACTATGAAGCTGCATATTATACCCACCTAATTCTTGCACTCCGTTTACGGTGTGTAGATGATGCTGTGATTGATTTTTTTTGTTAGGACGATCTTCTCGTAATGTAATCAAATCAACTGTTAAATCATCTCCATGTAGCCCCACAAATTCAATATAAAAAAGTATAAGGATAAATGTAACGTTAATGAAGAAAAAACATAGTCGACCGTAAAAAAACATTACTTCTGTCTTTAAAGAACAAATTTAACATAGAAATTAACATGTGCAATGGAAGTGCAAAAAAACTTATGAAGAGAGAATGTTGAGCTTAATTATAAGATGCCATCTATAAAGATTATTATTATTATTATTTTTTTTTTTTTATCGGAAAAGAATAGCAATCTATAAAGTTAACAGATCATGAGTCCCATATTGTTAATTTGCACGTTTTCCAACATAATACGATCAAGCTTTTAAAATGTTTGATAGAAGTCTTGTATTTTTGGACCTACGATACTTTTTACAATACCAAAGCATTGTTCATAGTCATTAATTTAGATCACAATTCTAATTAAAGCTTTGTTTAGTCTTTTAAAATTGTCCAAATGATCTAATTTTTTTAAAAGTATGTCATTTGCACTATTTGAATCATATCTAATAAAATCAGTTCAATTGGAGACCTCTGAAACCATGAATACTTAATTTTGAATTCAATAATATGAATGAACGGTTGAATTTAAAGTCATTTTTTTGGAGGGTTAGAAATCTCTAATTGAGCTAATTTTTAGTGGGCATCATATAAATGATGATAATATTATATCTATAAAAAATCAACTCATTTGAAGACCTCTAACTTGTAATTGTTTTTTTTTTTAAATCTAATCTTATCGTGTGTTCTATGAGCACACGTTAACAAGACCTTTAGTTATATAGTTTTCCTTCTGCTCATTTTTTTTTAAAATATTTGGCACATTATTGGGCTATCAACCTAATACTCATAAGATCTCTTTTGTATTCATTCCAAACCCTCGAATATTTTGGGTAGACTATATTAGTTTATATGTATGTACGAACTCAAAAAATGAAGGAAAAAAATCAAGAGAAATTAAAGTTAAAAAATTGAATTTTTGGCAAATGCCTGGTAGACACTATCAGTATTTTGCATGTGTTAATGTAGGAAGTTTAATATCTGAAAGAGGTGTTTCTACTGGGCATTATAATATTTTTTTGCTAGTTGTAAAGAACTAAAAACTAAATATGAGAAACGCGGAAACAAGTCTTATGTAAAATGTCATAAAAAACATCATCTTTAAAAAGATAACTATGAGTTATTTCAATCTTATAAAATGTCAATGAAAGAGCTAGTTTTATACCTAAATTTGTAAAAAGCTCCATCTTTATATATTGATTTATATGTATATATATATATATATATAACCTAAAGAGGAAGGATGTTTTTACACAACCCTGTTTTACATAGCCGTGCGAGGCTCAAATGAGGACGATCCAAGGTAGAGCTACTTTTCGGTGATGATGTTCTCCTCAAAATGTAGATCACCATTACCGAAATTAATATATTCTAAGACTTCAAACCCCATAAAAAATTGATTAGAAATTAAAGTGATTGAATAGTCAATTTAAAACTTGCAACCTCATAAATTTTTAACTTTCTAACCATGTAAATGAGCGGGTTAGAAGCTTTAAAATAGATTGATTTTTTATGACGATAATATAGATGGTAAAAAGATCATCCTACCGAAAATCAACTTGTGAATCGTCCTATATGAACTCCACAAGCCTGTGTAAAAAAAAAAGGTTGTGTAGAAAGATCCCTTTTCTAACCTAAATATAGATTTTTTTTTTACACTATTGAATTATAGGAAAAATCTGAGTACTGTGCTATTCTATGCATTCAAGAAGAAAAGAAAAGGGTAAGGGCATGGTAGCCATTAAACTGAAATTGTGAGGGTATTTTGGTAACGAGGAAACCAAACATTAATTGTTCAAATTGGGGTCGATCAATCGATTGTACCAAGTGCCGACACGTGTAAACCCAAAAAAACGAATGTTAGTGTAATTGATGTTGACGTCCCAGTACATTTGAAGCAAACAAGAAGAAAGTGATGAAGAAGCTAATAAATAAATAAAACAGAAACTCCATCTCTACTACGAAAATCCTGTGTTTTGAAGCCAACTGAGGAAAGCAGCCGAGGAAGAAGAAGAAGATGATTAATAACTTCTTCAACAAGTATTTTCTCTCTCTAAAACTCACTTTCTCTCTCTAGAAACTTTAATAAGAACATACTAAGAAGTTATACAAGACAGAAAAAGATCTAAAAACAGAAACAACTAATTAAAAAGAGTCACCTAACATTTTTCACAGAGAAATTATTTCTAGAGAGAGAAACATAGAAACACTTAACAAAAAAAAAAGAAAAATGGGGAGAGGGAAAGTAGAGCTGAAGAGGATTGAAAACAAGATAAATCGGCAAGTGACGTTTGCTAAGAGAAGAAATGGGCTTCTCAAGAAGGCTTATGAGCTTTCAGTTCTCTGTGATGCTGAGATTGCTCTTATCATCTTCTCTAGTCGAGGCAAGCTCTATGAGTTTTGTAGCAGCTCCAGGTATCTGTATATCATATATATTTCTTTCATCTCTCTCTAAAATCTTAGCTCTTTCTCTCTCTACATTTTTGAGCTTATGAATCAACATTATAATGTTTTTTTTTTTTGTTGATTCTTTTAGTTTTGATGATGAGATTACCTTTTTTCTGTTTTAGGTATTGTTCACTTTTTTTGGTTTTAGGTTTTCGTTTTGGGAGACTCTAGGTTTTTATGATCCTATTTTTTTTTTATGTTTCAGTTATGAGATTGCGAGATCCAATAGTACTGTTGTATTTGAGGCCACTCCTTCCACAGGTTCTTTTTTGTTTCAAAATATTTGCTGTTGCATATGCTTTCCTTCTTCTTAGGTTTCAAGTTAGTATTTTTTAGGTCTTTTTAGAACTCTATTGTTAGGCAACAAAAGTGCAAAAATTAATAACTTGTTTTTATAAAAATCCTACGCGTCATTTCATGAAATTGTAACACGAAACAAATTATTTTATTGTCCTACTAAAAATAAAAAAATAAAACTAAAGTGTTGTATTTTTAAAAAATGAAAACTGTTTTTTTTTTAAAGCAAAGTGGATTAGTTGATATGGTTTTTACTCTTGCTCTGAGGTTGGATTAATTGAGGAACTTCAGTTTTAATAAAAACCCTAGTTTCTATTCCGGACCCCATTAGGGCTTTGTTCTTGCCTGATCTATTTAAAATTATCATCTTTATTCCTACTGCTAAGAAAATGAAATATTCTGACTGATTCCACTACAAAGCTTGTTCCAGTGGGTAGGGTTTTATGAAAGTTTCAGTTATTAGATGTGTTCTTTATGTGCTTTGTAACTAATTAGTTACTCATATATATCATCAAAAAAAAAAAAAATTAGTTACTCATATATATTGATTGCTTGTTATTTACCCCTAGTACTCTAAAAAAGTAAATATGGTATGAGAAGATATTAGAGATGAAAGTTATTTTGGATGAATATCAAAATTTGAGGTTTGTGTGGATAATATAGGTAATGTTTGAATCAGTTTGATTTAGTAGTTAAATGTTTAAGTTTGATTTGTAAAATTCTTGTTTGCTTTTCTAATACAGGTGGGTCTAGTACTCTAGTTTGATCATGTGCTTTATATTCATACCTTGGTTATTTTAGAATTTTTTTGTTCCATATACATATATATGTTCAATATTGTATTTTTCGATCCTCAGACATATCTTCTTGCAAGGATGGTTCGTGAACAATTAACGGATGCAACGAGATGTTGGGGCGCAAAATCTTAACTATTATCAAGAAAGAATAAAGAAAAAAACTCTTGGAGATGGAAGGCCATAGGACAGTACGGAGGTCATTCTCAGGATAACAACTTTAAGAAGAAAAAACACACTTTGATATTCAAAAGACTCATCGTACATAAGACACTATCAAAAACCACTATTAATTACGACCTTAAAGACTAATCTTAATGACTTTTAAACTTCCAAACTCTTGAATACCTCCTTCTATACAATACCCATAACAAAGCATATACCCCTTAAATTTGTTACTCTTGAATTCACCCGAATTATTGCAATCATCGCCAAACTTATGTTCATCTCCTTTGCCATGCATTTGATCCATTGTCTTCAATATGGAGGATTTTTTTTTTTTACTTGTATTTTGCCATTTCATGCTTTGCCCATAGCATTGCTTCTTGCTTGCTTCAATTTTTTTATTTGAATGTGGACTTTCAATCACAAATTTTTTGTTTCTCCCTGCCACTTGAAACTTGATGATTTTCTTCCCATGGGTCGAATTCGCTTATTGGTTTTGTTTTTCTTTCTTCTTTGCTTTTAAAGAAACGTTCTTTCTGAGCCTCTTGGACTAAAATGAGCTTGATCACAATTGATTCAGAGGCTCTTCATGGTAGTTTTCATTTTTCTCTTTTTATCCTCTTCTATTTTGATCTTAATATTGTTATTCTCATGATCACATTAAGATCTTCACAATTTTTTGCTTAACCAGCCCCCAAACCCTGCGTCAGATATGATATTCCAAAAATGGATGCAAATTTTGCTATCCCATTTGAGAAATGTCCCTTGCCCTCATATGCAACTTTTCTTCTTCTTCATTTTCATTTTTTATTTTGTGTTTTTTATTTATTTATTAATTTTTAACACTTAACTTTGAAGCATAGATTTTGGGATACACTTTTGGAGGGATGTATTGCACTTCGGATTTGAATCACTTGATTTTACGCAGATTTGGACCAGAGTCTCTTAGACCAATTTTTTTGCGCATAGCAGAAATAATATAACAAACAAACCATTCTTATAACTACTAAGAAGCATCAATATTCTTGGTGATGTACGACCATAGGGCCATGTATAGCTCCTGCATTTACTATGATAAGAGCTTCACCAAGAAACAACACTATTAAATACTAAAATTAAGGAGCCAAACCATTTCAGATTATCAACCTCAAATGCTAAAATGAAAAAACATACCATTCAAGGCTACAGTCAAGGATTACACAATATATTTATTGTTAGGAACAATCATTCTCCCATGATCTACACCACAAGAATGACAAAAAATAATCGACAAAAAAGGTGTTCAAAGAAGATTATGAGATCACACCACAAGAATAGATTTACTTGGTTAACCACTTAAGGCCCTACATCCACGGATGAAGACAACAACTTGCACTAATAATCCTAGAGGGATTTACAAGCAAACCTCTTCTTCTCTGAATAATCTCTATAGGATCTCTCAATCTTCTCTCACTTTTCTCTACTCTCTCTTCTATTCTCTCAAGTTTCCCCTAAACAAATTTATCTATATTATATATAAAATCTATGCCGAAATAGAAAAAAAAAACCCTCCATAATAAACAGATCGACTCAACGTGCAAACCACTGCCTCAAACTAGGTTCCTAATTCCCAACATGTATTACATTATATTTTGTTTATCTGTTAATCACACAATTAGTTCAGTAAATGTATATGGTGTGAAGTTTTGGAAAAATCAATCAAAGTTTTAGAAACTTCATTTCTCTTATATTTGAGGGAACTTCTATTTTAGGTGGGTTTCCTTTTCATATTTAGTTAGGATTCCATTTTCCTTCTAGGATTGGGATACCTATTAGATGCTATAAATATAGAAGTAGGGCATTAGCCTAAAGCATTCAGAAAAACAACATTGAGAGTGTGAGATCTCTTGAAAGGGTTGTGAGTCTGAGGATAGAGAGAAGCGTGTGAGAGCAATATTGTATAAAGAAGCAATATTGTAGAGAGAGAAGTTTGAGAAGTAAGCTAGAGAGAAGCTTGTGAGAGTAGTTGAGTGTGTAGCTTACTTTGTAATCCCTTTAATCTTAGTGAAAGAAGTTGTTCTTTGCCGTGGACGTAGCCAAAGAGTGGTAAACCATGTAAATCGTTTGTGGTGTGTTTCTATCTTTTTTCTCTATTATTTTTGTATTAATATTTGCTTGTCATTGTTTGTGATGAATCCTAAGCATACATCGGGTGAAAATCCTAACAATTGGTATCAGAGCTTTTGGTGATCAACAATGGCAGTTTTTGCTACGATTGGAGATGGGAATGTGATAATAGAGAAATTTGGTGGAAAGAATAATTTTTCCTTATGGAAACTTCGTATGAAAGATGCCTTGGTTCAACAAGGTCTAGATGATGCGTTGCGTGGGAAAGAAAAGAAGCCAGCAAAGATGGATGATGAGAAGTGGGAGAATATCAATTCAAGAGCGGTAAGTACTATTCATTCGGGATTGTCTGATGATGTTGTGTATGATGTGATGGAGGAAACATCTGCAATAGAATTATGGAAAAAGTTGGAGGACTTTTACATGGCTAAAAGTCTTACCAATCGACTGATTTTGAAGCAACATATATATTCTTTCATAAGAGAAGAGGGTGTAGATCTACACACCCATATAGGTGAGTTCAAATGAGTTCTTTGTGACTTATCTAATGTTGGCATTAAGTTAGAGGATGAAGATAAAGCAGTTCTTTTGCTTGCGTCATTACGCCGTACTCATAAGCACTTGATTAAGACTCTACTTTACGGTAGAGACACTAACACTTTAGAACAAGCAAAAAGTGCTATAATCTCCGAAGAAAAGTTTGAAGAAGCGGAAGAGAAACATGATAAGTCACTAGGTCTGTTTGTTCAAGGAGGGAAGAAGAGTGGAAGTGGTACATGGAAGGGTGGAGCTTCGAAAGAGAGAAAACAAATCATGGAGTTGGAATGTTTCTACTGTGGAGTGAAAGGGCACATGATACGAGATTGTCCTGAGAAGAAAAAGAAAGAAGAGGAGAAGGCAACGACTGCTATAGCCATTGGAAAGTCAGATGATGAGGATTATGGAGAGGTCCTGTCAATTATCGATAAAGAAACGAAAGCGAAAGAATGGATTCTTGATTCTGCTTATTCTTATCATATATGTCCTCATAGAGAGTGGTTTACTTCCTATACACCTGTAGTTGGTAAAGTCTTTATGGGTGATAATACGATATGTGATGTGGTAGGGATTGGAACAATCAAAATTAGGACCACAAATGGTTTGTTGAGGACATTGACTGGTGTGCGTCATGTTCCTAGTGTGAAAAGGAATGTAATATCCGTGGGTGCGCTGAATTTGAAGGGTTGTCAAGTTGATGTGAAATATGGGCTCATGAAAGTTAAAAGGAATTCTCGTTTCATATTCATGGCAAAGAGGGTTGATAATTTGTATGTCCTTTTAAGGAATACAAATTTTGGTGGAGCAGTTGGTAGAGCCGTTGGAGCTAGTAGAGTTGATAGAGCAGGTGGAGCAATTACAAGAGTTGCAAAGGAGTGGAAGCCAGTGATGAAGTCTACCAAAGTGGTAGAAAAGGAGATATTGAAGAAAGAAGATGTGGCTCAAACATATGTTGTGTTTGAGATATGCAAGCTTGAAGATGATGATGATGATGCGATGGTTGATGATGATGTTAGTGTGATTCCCAAGATGGAGAGCAACTTGAGAGTTACTCAATGTGGATGATTGATGATGAAGTGCAAAGACAATAATAAGATAAAGATAAAGGGATCAAAGAAGATTGAAGATGAAGCTGCAAGTATTTTGCCAAAAAGTGATGATGATGAGCGTGAAGTGAAGAACGGGTACGTGAAGTAGAGTTTTTCCAAAAGATGGAGATTTGTGAAGTTTTGGAAAAATCAATCAAAGTTTTAGAAACTTCCTTTCTCTTGTATGTGAGGGAACTTCTATTTTAGATGGGTTTTAAAAACTTCCTTTCTCTTATATTTGAGGGAACTTCTATTTTAGGTGGGTTTTCTTTTCATATTTAGTTAGGATTCCCTTTTCATTCTAGGATTAGGATACCTATTGGAGGCTATAAATATAGGAGTAGGGCATTAGCCTAAAGCATTCAGAAAAGCAACATTGAGAGTGTGAGATCTCTTGAAAGGGTTGTGAGTCTGAGGATAGAGAGAAGAGTGTAAGAGCAATATTGTAGAGAGAAGCAATATTGTAGAGAAAGAAGTTTGAGAAGCAAGCTAGAGAGAAGCTTGTGAGAGTAGTTGAGTGTGTGGCTTACTTTGTAATCCCTTTGATCTTAGTGAAAGAAGTTGTTCTTTGCCGTGGACGTAGCCAAAGAGTGGTGAACCATGTAAATCGTTTGTGGTGTGTTTCTATCTTTTTTCTCTATTATTTTCGTGTTAGTATTTACTTGTCATTGTTTGTGGTGAATCCTAAGCATACAACGGGTGAAAATCCTAACTTATGGGTCTGAAGAGGTAAGTTCGGAAATTTTCAACTACTGAAAGATGGATCGCTTCAAAATTCAAATCTCCATCTATAGGTTAAGGATACAAACTACTATACCTGCTCAGTTAGCTTGCCCTTTGACTTGCATTTAACTGCCACGACCTCTGAGCTCGAAAAGCTTGAATTTGTCACATCATTGTCCCTAACTTCGTTTTCAACTACTCGTGATCTACATGTTTTTCATCGCTATAACATCTTAGGACACATGTTATAGTATAGATACTTCCCAAATCCGATCTTTGTTTACCTATTGAGTATATCAGGAAGTTCTGCTCATGTTTTTATACCATTCATCATCATAAATCATAAGAACAGTTTTTAGCCTAACTGGTGACTGGTGAGTTAGTTTCTTTAAACATTTTATGTATTAAGGCTCTGATGAAGAAGTTCATTAACTCAATGCTCACCTGAGGATCAGTTCTACTCGAAGCTTATGGATATTAACAGTCAGTTCTGTGATTTGTGATATTTAGCATGCTGAAGACACTCGAGAGGTACCAGAGTTGCACTAGTAGTTCATCGCAATCTTGCATTCCAGCCAAGGACGTCCAGGTAGCTAGTCGTCTCTTGTGCATTTGTTAATGTGGTATGTTTAGCAATCAACAATTGTTTATGCAATCAAACACAAGATATGGATTAACTAAGGGTTTTCAAAAATCTACTAATTTTTTTTTTCTTGTGGAACTATATTATTTATAAGAGAAGGTGACATTCATTTCTGATTATTATAAGTGCTGCTTCTTTGCTGGATTATTAAAAATTTGAAGGGGATGGGGTGTTAACATATGGTGAATTCAGTGAAGATAAGGGTAATAAGTAAAAAATACCCTTACAACAGGGCTTTGTTAATCATAGTATAGATGTTAGAATATGGTTTTTCTTTTTAATTCATGGTTTTTCTTATCAGTTAAGTTTGAACTCTACCTTCATTTACTAACTTCTGGCTATGGTTTAATGTTGTCTATTTGATGTCCTCAAGGATGAAACCTACCAGGACTATTTGAAGCTAAAATCAAGAGTTGAGGTTCTACAACAAAATCATAGGTAATCATCTAGAATCATAATACATATTGAAGTATTTTTCTGTTGGATGCATCTTGAACTATTTTCCTTCTTGGGAGGGTGAAAAATTAATTAAATCGTAGTCTTTTTGCCAAATGTGCAGTAAATAATGCAATGATTGTTGAAATTGTTCATGAATCTTGAAACCTGTATCCTGTAGAAACCTGCTTGGGCAAGACTTGGAACCGTTAAGTGTGAAGGAGCTTGACCAGCTTGAGAATCAATTAGAGGTTTCGTTAAAGCAAGTCAGATCGACGAAGGTAATTGAACTTAACATGGGTCTAAAGTTATACCAGTCTATTAAGTCAGCCTAATATAAGAATTAACTTTTTAAAACTGAAAGTACTAATCTTGTCATGTACCTACTTTGGCACTTTCATGTTCAAACTGGGAAACTTACAAATCTAGAAATATTAGAAGAAGTTACAAAATTTATTCCAACTTTCAAAGGCAGATGGATTCTTCTACTATTGTGATGTATAGGATAGTAATGAACTTGTGAATTTAGCAAGTCTAGTCTCAGGGACTATCTTTCTCATATGGCTGTAGAAGGCTTTTTGGGTACATATAAAGTGTTAAATTGTTAATAAGATGCTATAATAACACGTGCATTCGTCAACCTACTTTCATGTCAGTTGTATTTGAGTGACAAATACCTGATCTTGGTTACCGTAACCGACATTGCGTTTTTTTATGACTATTTTTGAATGACCAAGACCAAAAATCGGTATCGCATTCATGTTTAACTGCTTTTTCATTTTCATTATCAATTCTTGTAGAAGTCTTTCTTCTTACTGCCAGATTTATAGGATAGGGCTAGGTTAAGTAAAACCCTTCAAGCCAGCAGTACATTTAAATTCTCCCAGTAATCTGTGTTGTTCTTCTTCTTCAAACTTAAAAACACCAATCGTAAATTTGGTACCAGTTAGAACCATTCTTTAGATGTTTAAAGATGGTTTTCCCAATTGCCATGAATCATCTTCTGTAAAGAGAACCCCAAAACTTAGGGTTGTATTGTTTCTGACTTGGTTATATGTTTTGCAGACTCAATTTATGCTCGACCATCTTTCTGAGCTACAAATAAAGGTAAACTGGGTTTGGTTTCAAACTTAACACCATATTTATATGCACATACACAACTTACATATGTCTATAATTTCATTGCAGGAACAAATGCTGCAAGAAGCTAATACAGCCATGAATAGGAAGGTATCAACGCTCACAACGTTTCCTATTATACCTAACAATTTATAAAATAGAGGCCTAGTCTGGCTAGGTGTATGGTAAACTCTGATCTATTCAAAATAACATGGTATAGAACTAATTTCCACCATTTGCGGTTGCTTGCGATTTTTAGGTTTGGTAAAAACCTCCATTCTTATGCATTTCTGCATTGATTTTTGGCTTTCAACTCAAAACTCCTATAGAATCATAATAACTTCACACCTTTTCAATAAACCCTAGGCTATCTGCTATTGGAGTCATATTCATTTTTGGAGGAAATTCCTGTTAACCTTCCAAACCATCATCTTCAACCTCTACCTCTAAACTTTCTGGCAGATTGTGAGATACGGAACGACAAAACTGCGCTAATTGATAATGTGCATATCTACCTATATTGCATTGTTGCACCTCTTATATACTTAAAGAGTTTACTACATCCATCTTAATCTTTTAAACTACATGATTTCAATGTTCCCTTGCTAATCTATACTGTAAATAAAACAAGACTCTAGAACATAGCTTTTTACTTATTTCTTGTTTAGATATTTAAAATTATTTAAGAATATTAAGGTCATTTATGTAAAAGATATTCGATTGTTATGAGTCTTTGAATTTCAGTTATGTAAAAGATATTTGATTGTTATGAGTCTTTGATCAATTTCAGTTAATACAGCTGAAATATCTCACATTTTTTTTCCCATCTATTTTCTTTAACTAATTGCACACATGTTTCCTCTAATCAAATCAACATGAAGTTCATCATTCATGCGTGTGCCTCTTCGTTTTCAGTCTATTTGCTTTCGCATTGTAATTATCCGAAACTTTGCATGAACCACTATTAACTAGGGCATTATAAATATCTAAATGTAGCAGTTGGATGAAAACAACAATGGGGAGATTCCGCTACAATTGAAATGGGATGCTGATGAACCTAAGATGATTTCATATAACCACGATAATGCTGCTGCTGCTGCATCAGAGGGGTTTTTCCAGCCCTTACAATGCAATCCCACTTTGCAAATTGGGTAAACATTTTAGACTTTCAACAAGATCTTATAGGAATTCAGTTTAAGTTAAGGAAAAGTTTTTAATTACTAAAATTGCCTAACTTGTTTGTTCTTGGTTATATTACAGAAACAGTCCTCTGAGAACAGATCATTTAACTGGCCCAGCCCCACAACAAAACTTAATTGGATTTTTCCCTGGGTGGATGATTTGAGTTCTTCTTGACGCGTAATCGTATATATATGCTTATATAGAAGAAGACGAAGGCTACCTGGTACGTACGTGGTTTTGTTTAATGCTAATTAATTACCATAATCTGATTTGCGCACAAATTGTAATTTTGGGGTTTATATAATATATATATATATATATATATATAAAATTTGAAACAACAAAAATACTTATTGTTGTTAATGACTGAGGAAAAGACTAATAGAGAAATGGATGGGCATGTAATGTAAGACTCTGAGTGTGTACCAGTCTGACTATACTACTTTTTCGTTAGGTATATCCTGTTGTGTTTTCTGGCTATTCAAACCACGAAAAGTTGTGTTATTGTGCCATTTTTTTTCTCTCTCCTTTGGTATAAAATAAATTACTTGCATTTTATAACTGTAAGCAACATCTCATGGTTTCATGCTAGATCAAAAAAAGAAAAGAAACGAACATAATTAGAAGTCTTAGGCCATCCACAGTAGTCCAAGGGTAAAAACCAAATTTAGCTTATCAAATTTACCATGCATTGTAAAGTAACACAGTGGAAGAAAGTTAAGTTTGCAAAAATAAAAATAATAATAATAATAAAAACTATTTAAGGACACAAACGTCATTCTTAAAGAAAAAAACAAATTTCAAAATTTCGGTTGTATCCCTTAGGGGCGTCTGATGCCCCTAAGGGATACCGTTGGAATTTTAAAATTTATTATTTTATTATTATTTTTTTAAATGACGCTTTTGTCTTGAATTTTTTATTTTTATTTTTTTT
>MVGT01001736.1:97790-111019 GCA_002174775.1 Macleaya cordata
ACCTGCTTGGCTATAAATCTCCAGATTAAAAATGGATACTGTCAAATTTGACTTAACCATGAAACTTGTAGGGTCCGTTTCCATTTTTACCAACCTCCACTACGTAGTTGTTTTTGCAAATTTGGTCAGATATTGTGACCACTGTGGATGCCCTTATAAGAAACTAAGTAGTCTGTCTTTATTGTTGAAATCATCTAGAGTGAGGGAAGAGTGAGATGTTAATAGGTCAGCTGTGCATACATATTAATTATTCACATGATTTTATGATAGAAGTCGGGAAATTGGGGAAGAAAAGTTAAAATGACGGATGAAGGTTCCGCAGTTAAGCTCTCTCTCTCTCTCTCCTCAAGCAAAAGAGTGTTGATGGGCTTGGTTAAATTGGGTCTCATCCGTACCATCCTGGGCCTTGAATCTTGGACTTACAATCCACCCTTTTAAAGACCGTTGCTATTAGGGCTCTCACTTTAGTTTGAGGGGTTACTAAAAAATTGGGCATTTAAGTCAAAATTTGAATTTTCCCTTCATTTGTGTTTTTTTAGAGGACTCCCCTCATCTCTTTCTCTTCGGATTTCTCTTCCCTCTCTCTCTCTCTCTCTCTGCTTTCTCTCCTTATGTACATTGGTGGTGGAGGTGGAGGCGGTGAGGTGGTGGTGGTGAGGCAGGGGTGGTGGCGGCATGGTGGTTGTGATGGTGGTGGTGGTGATGGTGGTAGTTGTGGTGGGGTATAAAAGAGAAAAATGAGAACTCTCCCCCTATTAAAATTGTCCCTCCCCTCTAACAATTTTGAAAACTTTTGGAGAGCTCGCTAAATGGCGAAGCCCACATCCAAACTAGCTAGGGAGCCCTAATAACATCGATCTTTCTAAAAGGCTTTCGGCATTTTTTGTCCGTAATGAAAAGTGGCGTAGGTCCCACCTCATTCCATTATGCACTAGGAAGGACAAAACATATATGTTATTTTCTTAATTTTTCAATTAAAAAATACTACAAGATATAAAAACACAAAAGAAGTGTCCGTACTCCCTAGATTATATCTGGCAATCTCTTATTTGGAATCCTCACGACCCATCCAGCATTGCTACCAATTTCAATCTTTAACAGGGAAGGTTGTCTGTGAGCTTAACACAAGCCCATATTATGAGTTTAGTGGTCCTAAAGTAAGCCCAGGCTAAAATCTTTTAACAAGCGGAGTCATGAAACCTCATTCAACTCCCCAACTTCCAAGCATATCATCACCCCAAGCTCACCCACTTTACTCTTGCACTCTTTCTCTCCCTCTCTCTCTCTCTCGAAAACATCACCCAGTTGACTCTGCTGATCACACTCTAGAAAGCACCCATTATACAAACACGTCCAGTACTAAATCAAAATACATGTATATAAATTATAAATAGAATCTAAGGAACTAAAAACATTACCATTTAATAAAAAATTAAAATTTATCAAATTTCATACAAGATTTTTGTGGAAAAACATTTTGGAGCCTTACTTTGATTTTCATAGCATATCCGTGCAGTGTCCACATCATATGTCATGTAGGACACGTACACATTATGCCAACCGCGTTGAACGCGCTTCTCCAATAAATGTCGACTTCTCACATAGACACACTGCCTCAAGTAAATACTTTGATAATATGATCCATCTGTAACTTGATCAATTTACAGTAGTAAATCAAACCGATAGATTTGACCAACCATGGTAGGTACTGGTTGTTGGTTTGAATTCTACAACAAGGATGATCTTTTTGACCTATTAAGCCAACATTGAAAAATTAGCCTTTGTTTTTTTCACTACTTTCTTTATCCTTATTTTGTAATTATTCATTTATTTATTTTTTTACTTAACAATTGCTTGATTTGTGAAGTCCTCATTTTTGGGTAGAAAATCAACCATGGCTTATTTTGACAGTGCCTATGGGTAATCCTTTACCCAAGAACCGAAGTGAACAGGGATCTTTTTTTATTTTTTTTTCCAGTTCTTGCATGTTCCACATATTTCTGTTCTGGGTATTATTTACTGTTAGGAACCAAATTCAGGTTTTTGAATACATTGGTATTGGTATCCAATAGAACTAGAACCAAAAATTATAGGACCCATATTCAATTTTGAGAATAGTTCCGATGACAATGTTATATTAACATTACCTTTGACAATGGCCTGTGGGGCCTATATGTAGGTGAGTTAAGAGCTAATTTTTTGTAAGGATGTTGCCATGTAGATCATTTTAACTGAAAGTTCACTAATTTTAAAACTTGTAATACAATCATCCATTGATGCAACATGACTGTAAATATGAATGATTAATTTGTAATAATTTAATTTTGAGGGAGAAAATGGTAAAATCTTATTGAAAAGGGAAGAAAAATACGAACATTAGAGCTAAAGCATTAATCTCTTACACAGAAAACAATGGCCTCCCATGTTAAACAATACATCACATCAGTACAAGTATACCCTTGAAAAGCTTCTCCCTTAAACTCCATAGATACATCAACGATTTCACTTTGATAATTATCTCCGGTACATTTGAATTGAAGGATCGATCGATCATTGCGCTCGACCCATAATTCCCAATAAATGCCGGCATATGGAAAGAGATCCCAAATTTTAGCCGTTTTCCTTCTTTAATTGATTCTGGTTCCTCCAAGCTGTGAACTGGTCCATATATAACAGAGCTACAGCGCGTCATCAGCAAATTTGTAGATGTGTAATGGCCAAACCATCAATATTCATCACCGTGAAACCATAAATTAGCAGCTTCATCTCTCTGTCTTTCGATCTCCAAGAATTTCGATAAAAATAAATGGAGACAAGGGATATCACAGATCACCTTCACGAATCCCTCTAGTAGCTTTATTAAGTTTTTTTCTTAGCTTCACCATTTATAAAAATAAATTAGCAGCTTCATCTCTTTGTCTTTCAATTAAGATTTGCCTCTCTTATTATACAACCCCTTGAAGACTTCATACAAAATCTTATAAAACCCACCCAATAGGCTTATTGGTTTAAAAGTCTTTTCGCCCCGAACTTCTTTTTTTCGGTGAGATATTTTTTTTACAATATAGATCATTTTTACTGAAAATCAACAATTATTTCGTCTTCATGCAAGTCCCCCCACCATTGTGACTAAAAAAATGCCATGATGAGATATAACGATTTCACTAGAACAACTCCCTTCTCCTCAATTTATGCCACTAATAATTATTGCACCATATTTGCAACCCCTATTTATGCGAGGTAATATATATAATAAGGATTTTGTTAACGTGTGCTCTTAGGGACATGTTAAGGTTAAAAAATTAGTGGCTTTTTAGTTCTTTAGGTTTGTGTAATGGGTTTAATTTTTTATAAATATGTTATTTTTATTATTTAGATCATATCTAAAAAAAATCAGCTTAGTTTGTGCAGAGGATTAGAGATCTATAATTGAACTGAAAGTTTGAAGACACTTTTAACTTGCAAAATATTCCTACAAAAATAACCCTATGGTGTCAACTTAGGCAAGTTAACACAACCCTACCTACCTACCTATAATACCTGCCATACCTACATATAATAATAACTGCCCTACCTATAAATAACCCTATCGTTTGTTTCTCCGTAGAAGATGTCATATTAATAGGTCTGTATAAATTTAGAAACCTGATCGGACAGTCTAGAGATAGTATGGCTTCCGGATTTAGACTTTGTTCACTTTAATGCTTGATTTGGGACATTACCAAAAGAATAAAGTCACTTGGGTTATTGCACCTCTCTTAGAACGCCCCTTATAACGCCCCCTCATGTGGGGCTCACATACGATGCATCCAAGGGTTGATTTTTTTATGGGATGTTCTTCTCAATATGTATATCATCATATTAAAAAATCAGTTTGTTCTACAACTTCTAACCCCTTAAAATTAACTTTTGAAAATTAGTAACTATTTGAGGGGTCTAATAGTTATCAATTTTTGATAAGTAATTTGAGGGGGTTAAAAGTTTTAGAACAGATTGATTTTTTAATATGATGATATACATATTGAGAAGAACATCCCATAAAAAAAAGCAGTACTTGGATGCATCGTATGTGGGCCCCATAGGAAGGAGCGTTATAAGGGGGCATTCTAAGAGGGGGTGCAATAACCTCTTATGTTTGGAATAAACATAAATTTTGTGGGCCCACGTGAATACAATCTAGAAGTTAATATCTAGTGAAGATGCTCTCCTCATTTATCATCATCATAAAAAAATCAACCAATTTTAAAACTTCTAACCTACCAAAAATTAATTAGAAGTCTTGACTATTTATTTCTCACCGTTGATTTTCAATCAACATCCAATCAAATTTTATTGATGTTAGAAGTTTTAAAATTAGCTGATTTTTTGTTAGGATGATCAACATAAAGAGAAAAATATTTTCAACAAAAATCAACCCTTAAAAATATTTTCAACAAAAATCAACCCTTCCATAATTTTATGTTTAATTATGTACCATTATCCTTACCGGAATCAAAAGGCTAGGCCAGGCTATGAATCGATGTACTAAAAAGGATATTAATTTTTGGTAGGCTAAAAAGGATATTATTAAAAGTTCTAAAAAGGAGAGTCCTTAAGTTAATAGTCGAGGAGATTTGATCTAGAAAAGGAATCTCGATCCTTATCTAGATTGTGCTAAATACCAACAAATAAAATAAGGTTCTTGTCAGGCTAGAGCTGTAGGAACTTTTTGACAAATTAGAGGTTTACAAATTAACTTAATTTGTTCATTTGAACCAACCCTAGGGAGCTAAACAAAAACATTAACATTTTAACCTTTTACATGTGCCAACCATAAGGAACAAATTAACAAAATCCATTAAATAAATATGATATAATGTGAAGTAATAGAAACGTCATCTCATGCCATCCAATCACCATTCAAATTGGCCACGTTAGCTTCCAAGTTTATCCCAGATTAGCATTGGAGTTGTTTCCAAGTAAAAATTTAATTTTACCACATTTACAATTGCATTGAAGATTACTTGACTTATACAATTGTTCTACATCGGATTATGATCCACCAAATAATTCTGTGTTCACCCATGATTTTCACGCAGTAACGTAGAAGCATTTAAATTTAGATAGTAAATAATGAGAAATCCATATGATGATGATCCAAAAATGTAATTTTACCAGAGGGAAAGTTTTTCAAGCGAAAATTACCAGTGAATATAAAATGACCAATTTTATTAAGAGAAGAGATCTGCATACATTGTTAAAAGTACAATTAGTGTACATTTGCCTATGGAACCCACATCATGTAGATCATCCTTCTCATCATATAGATCATCCTCACAAAAAAAAAAATTAGCCCATTCTTAAACTTGTAATCCAATAATCTATTGAGTGAAATCAACGCTAAAATGAATATCTCAATCACCGTTGATTATCAGTGATTTCCAATTACTAGATGATAGGGTTACAATTTTTAGAATATGCTAATTTTTTGTTAGGACGATTAACATGGTGAAGAGAACATCCTTATTAAATATCATCCCTTAGATTAACTTCATATGAGCCCTATACATACAATCTATGAATAATAATTTATCTTGATCCTCTCTCTTTTATTAATACTACTGATTTTTATTAATAGCAAAACAAATACAAGATTTTGCGATTGACCTAAAAATATGAGGTCAATTGATAACAACGATCAGTAAAATCAAGCGCTCCCAAAGGAATAGTACGTGGTAGCCCTATCCCCTACCACTTAGCTCTGGCAGTGTTAAGTTCAATGAAAAACAGTAAATGAGCTACTGTGGAAACTGGGGTGGCCATGGTGTACGTATGAAGAAAAAATACGCACCGCCGTCAACGGAAGAAACTCAAGAGAGGAGAAAACTGTAACGCTGCTGGAAGGTGAGCATCAAGATCTGGTGTTCAATTAGGGGTGTGCATTTCTGATCCGATCCGCCCAAACCGACCGATCCAATCCAATCATCGTTGGATCGAAACCGATCCAATGACGAGGTCGGGGCGGATTGGTTTGTTGTTTTTGAAATCCAATAGGTGTGGATCGATTGGCGGATCAAGGTGGTCGAAACCAATACCCAACCGATCCAATCAACTTACCCCATATACTAAACTAAATTTGTAATTTTTATAAATATCTAAGGGTAATTATGGGCCCAAGTTAAAAATATGTGATAGTTTTACCAGACCCAACTATTATTTTTTTTATTTTATGGGCCATAAATAGAGAGTATGATAAATATTAAGGGCCAAATTGATATGTTTAACAGGCTTGGCCCAATAGCCCAAACTGACGAAACAAATCCAATCTTGATTGGGGCGGATCGGATTGGATGGGATTCACTGGGTGGATCGGATTGGATTGAAAACCTAGCATCCAATCATACATTGGATCGGATGTGGATCGAACCAAAATCAATGGTTTCGATCCGCTGCACACCCCTAGTTACAATTGTATTACTGGACAATGGGGCTTACATAGTTAGACTTTAAGAGCTGAAATTTTGTGAGATTGTTCTCTTCATCATGTAAATCATCGTTACGAAAAATCAATTCATTCTAAAATTTCTAACGACATTAATAATTTGACTCAATCTTTTCTTTATCATTTATTTCAATCAATTTTTTATTGGGTTAGAAGTTGTAGAATTGACTGATTTTTTGTGAGGATGACATACATGGTGAAGATAACAACCTAACAAAATTTCAGCTCTTAAATCGTAACCATATAGCCTCAGAGTCCGGTGTTACAATTGTAACACTAAATTTTGGTGTTCAAATAGCACGGTTTAATGCTTCTATTGAAACATTGTTCAAGTATATGACGCGCCCCCTCTTTCTATCTCACACTAAAAATTAACTCAACAAGAGATTTTTAACCCTCTAAAATGTTAGCGGTTCATTCACTCTATTTAACTTTAAGTTAATTAATCATAGTGTTAAAGTGGATTAAGCTAATTTGTTATGGACATAACATTATAAAACCATAGAAAAATGAACAGATTTGAAATTAAATGCACAAGTTAACAAAACCCAATTAAGAAAGATGGGAGCCACGTAGAGAAGGGGGCCCTTCCCCCTCAGCCACTCATCATTATCCAGAACGCAGCAAGTTGAGGAGTAAACTAACGACTTTATTATGAAAACTCCTCCAACCAATGAAAAATCGACAACGTCTCCTCCCAAATCCACCCCGGTTTCTAAAACCGCTCTATTTAGATCTCAAACCACTCTTCTATTCGACAGGTTAATTTATGAGCGTCGTCTCGTGCGTACGAAAAAAACACACTAAAAAAGCAGTTACGGTACCACAAGTTCTGTTCCAGTACATATCACCTCCATCCACTGTTCAATAGGTCACTTACGTTTCGATTTTTTATTGGTTCACTTTTGTTTTTAAAAACTTTCATCTCCCCTCCACGTAGGTTGGAAGACATTTCTCTGTCTACTTTGCATGCTTACGCCGTACATTGTTGATTCCGGTCCACACAAACACATTAAATTTCATCAGATGGATGAAAATTATTTGACTCAGTACTTTGTACTAAAGATTGATCAATCAATCGGTGAAAATAGTGAATGATTCGCGTGGTGGTATGACAAAGAACACTGGGAGTTTAATTAGGATGTTACTCCCGTAAGTATTGTATCATTTTGTTATTGTCCAATTAAGGGAAGACAGAGAAGAGAGGAGAACAGGAAAAGAAAAGACTGTCAATAAGAGAGAGAGAGAGAGAGAGTGAAACAGAAAGAGAAACCTAGAATTTCTTCTGACAAAAATCTTAAAATCTCTCTAATAATAATAATAATAATAATAATAATAATTAAAAAAAAAATCTCTTCAACTCTTTCTTTTACTCTTCTTCTTCTTCTTGTTCTTTTTCTTTCTTCATCTTCACTTCTTTCTTGATTTGGAGCGTTCTTTTGTTTTGTTTTGTTTTTTTTCTCTCTCTCTCTAACTTTCTCTCTCTAACTGAGAATTTGAAATGGGGAGAGGTAGGGTACAACTGAAGAGGATCGAAAACAAGATCAATCGGCAAGTGACTTTCTCGAAGCGAAGGTCTGGTTTACTGAAGAAAGCTCATGAGATTTCTGTCCTCTGTGACGCTGATGTCGCTTTGATCGTCTTCTCCACCAAAGGAAAGCTCTTCGAGTTCTCTTCAAACACCAGGTATCTATCTATCTTTCTATATATATAGATAATATCTCTCTCTCTCTCTCTAGAAATTAAACAGATCTGTTGATCATTTTCAGAAAAATTATCTCATCGTCATCTAGGTTTTAATTTTCGAGTTCAGTTCTTTAGTGATACGTTATCCATTGCTTAGCTGCATTTTCAATGCTTGAATTTATATTTTTAGGAGATAAAGATTTCTATCTTTTTCTTATCTCTTGAGAGTTTTGGATTAAAAATAGGATTTAATCTAACAAGATATGAGTTATTAATTAATTAATTAATCAATAACTTTCTGTTTGATCATCAATTTTACTGGTTATTGTAAAGATGTACCAGAATAATAATGTCTATTTAATAAAAGACTTTTTCACCCTTTACTTCTGTGACTTGTCTTCCAACTAATCTTGACTTAGCTGAGGGTATATTTTGGAAATAGTATAACAATTAGGCATTTTTCTCTGTAGTAGATTTACTGGGATCTCTCCCTCCCTATCTCTCTCTCAGAAATTTATTTGTTGTAATAAAGCAACAGTGCTTAATTTAATTATTAGTTTATTTTAGATATTATTTCATCATCTTCATGCAAACTAGTAGACGACTTTGGTTTGGTGATTTGATCAGAATGCGCCTGTGCTAGATAATCCATGCTCAGTTAAGGCATGACCACTTAGGGATTACGCCATTTGTACAGACCATATGGAGATGATCTAATGGATGATTTTAGGTGAAGATGATTCTTCAGATATTGTAGATCATCTTCACCAAAAATGATATAGTTCTAAACCTTCTAATTCATTGAAATTTTGCTTTAGAATTTTAACGGTTAGTAGATTTTCTCAAAATTACACCATGTGGACGAGGGGTTAGATGTTTTAGAATGATAATTTTTTTGGTGAAAATGCTCTATAAAATCAAGAGATCATCTTCACTAAAAATCAACCATTGGATCATCTTCATGTTGGCCCTACAAACTACGAGGTCCCTAAGTTGTGGTCGCCGTTCGATTGGTTTTGTTCGATAACTGGAGCCAGATTTATAACATCCAAAGGCTAACCATGCTCACCCTAGCTAAGAGACTTGCACAGTTGCAACTCGATCAGTAAAAGACAAGTAGTACATGCTTTAGTTCAATGCACAGAGGGGTGTAATCCTGTCGATAATGGGTTCCTGTTCCTCCTGAACTTTCAGTGAATCAGTATTGTTCCTCTTATTTATATTTTTTTAGTGTTCCTTTAAATTTTTTTTAAGTCTATATATTTGAGAAGGGATCAAATGCCCCTACTAAACCCTAAACCTTAATCATGTGGGGTTTATATGGAGAGGATCTAAAGGCTGGTTGTTGTTTTTTTTCTTTTGAGAATGTTCTCCTCACCTTGCACTTTATTATATTCGAAAAATCATTCAATTCTACAATTTCTAACTTCAACAAAGTCATTTGCAAATTTGTAGTAGAATTAAAGTTTTAATAAATGTAAAATTTTAAGATTTTGATAGGATGATTTGAGGATTTTAGAAGTTTTGGAACACACTAATTTTTAGTTATGATGATATTTCATGGTGAGAAGATTATTGTCACCAAAAAATAAGCTCTTAAATCATCATATTCTATGTAATGGGTACAAATTGGGCATTCTTAGATGTGGGTATTTGATCCCTTCTCATAAATTTTGGTATTGGAATAGGAATTCTTATGTGTATGTATGTAAAAGTACACTATTGGCACCATAGTAGGGTTGCACACGATTCGGTTTGGTTGTGTTTTTTGTCAAACCCATAGCTAAACCATTAATTAATTTAGGAGGACCAAAACCATATCAAACCATGATGGTTTTTTTTTAGAACCAAAACCACACAATCAGTTTTTTGAATTTTTTAGGTTTTTTTTAAAATTTCAGATTTTTTTAGGGGTTTTCAATTTTTTTAACGGACAAATCATTAAAAACTTCAGTTTAACTAGATTAAAAAAAATAACATATGACATTTATCAATTCATCATTTAAACTTAAACTAAAACATGACATAATTAGAGCACTTACATTACAAAAAATTAAAGTTCGTTCAAACTTAAAAAATGAAAAACTGATAATAATCAAATATTTATTTAAATTTAAAACATAAAAAAAATATCCAAGTGTTCAACCATCTTAAGTAATTATTAATTCTCTCTCTTTTTTTTGTGAAAATTATTAAATTTAATATGAGAAAATCATTTTACCAAAATTCATATCAATCAAATATAATTATAAGGTAATTTATAGGCCATCCATTTTAATTATTACTTTTAAATTAAATTTTGATAGGGTTAAAATTTTTGGTACGATATGATTAGGGACGAAATTTCTTTGGTGTGCCTAAAAGCTTGTGGGGTACGTGTTAAGAAATGAGTTAGTCAAAATTTAATTAATTTTACAAAGAACTAAGGCACAATATACTAAAATCTTAATAATTGGTGGGGCACTCAATTTTCTCATAGGTATTAGATGTTGAAGTTTAAATATTTTTTGGTGGGGCACACTCCCTAACAACGTGCAAGATAGCTCGTCCCCAAATATGATCTAAATTTTTTTTTTTTTATGAAGATACATGGCGAAGTCTGTGAAGAGTTCATCTTCATATCTTAGATATCTCTATATGGATCCCAACATATTTTCTATAGCAATTTAGTGGCAATTTTAATCATGGTATGTCAACAATTAAATTTTTTTACAATAAAAATAATAATTATATAAAATAATAAATATATTATAAATAAATTAATAAATATGTATAAATTTGAGAACATACATAACACATATGTATTGCCTCATATAGGATACAAATTGACATAGATGCATTGACTTATGAAATTGTGATTCTATTAAGAGTCATGCTATTTAATTCATATTTTCATAAGTTAGTATGCATATTTATATATAATAATGCATGTTTATACTATATAGGTATATGTGCGGATTTTTTCTAATTTTTTTGGTTTGGTCTTTCGGTTCGGTGTTTTTGGTACGGTTTCGGTTTTTTTGGTTTTTTGAAAACATGAAACCAAAACCAGGCCATAAATATCGATTTCTGCGATTTTTCAGGTTTTGGGTTTTTTTGTTTTACAGTTTGTCGGTATTTTTTTCAGTTCGGACCGGATTTAAAACCGCACCATGTGCAGCCCTACATCATAAGCATAATGTGATTTTCTGTTCCAATTTTAGTATTTAGCTATACTCTTTTGTACTTGTGTTTAATTATTTTATTTTAATTATTATGAACTAGAAACTCCGAGGTTTAATGTGTAGCATGTTTTCTTATTAAATTAAGAGTTGGGATCTTGTGAAGTTATGTTTTGACAAAGTTCACACCATTGATTTCAATCATCCATTTGTTGTAAATATGCTGACGTGACCTTTTAAGTTATTCTATCAACATATTCCATTATCAGTATTCTTAACCTTTAGATTATGTTTAGATGGTAGGAATGAAACATTTTTAGGGTTTAGGGTTTGCACCAATTTTAATCTAATGTTTTTGGAATTACATTTTAAATAATAGGATTCTAAATTTTAAAAAATTAACTAAATACTAGAGTGTGATTCAATTCCCGCCGTCTAAATATGATCTTAAGTTAATATATTCATAATTATTCTGCTCTAATATGGATTTATTTTGGTCAAATAGCATGGACAACATCCTTGAACGATATGAAAGACAATGTTATGCTGAGGAAGAACTTGTGGCAACTCATTCGGAATCACAGGTACATATTTTTTTATGTTCTCATTTGTTGATTTGATTATATATATTCTTGCTTACCTAACTAGCAAAAAAAAAAATATGTCTGGCACAACCCTATATAAGCTTTAGTTAATTTTACAGCCGTTGGATGTTCCTATAGAAGAACAGGTTTCTCCTTGCCGATCGAGACTTGTACGGGAACAGCCCATGATTGACCATCGGAATTGACGTATTTTGACTATTTGGTTTTACCTCAGTGTTTTAAGAACTCAAGTGCAGATAATATAATGGTTAACACCCACCCCACAACTTGTGAAGTTGAGGTTTCGAGACCTCTTGGTGGCCACCTCAAGGAATTTATTCCACACTTACCCGGTGGAGTGAGAAGGGGGGCACACTACCCGGGGACTAGGGGTACTTGAAGAGGACCTGATACCCCGGTCACCAACAAAAAAAAAAAGTGCAGATAATATAATTAAGTTCCTTCTTCCTTAATTTTGGTTTCATCTATATTAATTTATGTCAGAACAATCTTAGTTTAAGAAAGCTTAGGATTAATTTGAGGAATGCGGGGAACCACCACATAGAGACCCTATAGCCTACAAACTAATTTGGAGATGATGTACGGAAAGATTAATTTTGGCGATGAGATTAATTTATAGACGGCTCAAAATTTTACTTTTATGATTTTTGGAGAAGAGATCATCGATCTTCACTATAAATTAACCCTTAGATCATCTTCGTTCGTTCACGATAGGTCCTACTTATGGTGTGTTTTTGTAATTAAAATATGAAAGTGCCACTTTAAAAGAAAGAGTGTACGTGCCAATCAAAAGTAGTTATAAACTTTCAATTAATTACTCATTATATAGATTAGTCCAAGTCAAAAGTAATTAAGTGGTTGAATAGTACTTGAATTGTACGTATTACTAAACTAATCAAAATTTACTGGTTTGAGTGGATGGTGATCACTGATCAGACTATCTTTTATGTTTTTTACCATGTGAGGTGTACCTGTAAGACATAATATATGGATTTTGTTAACATGGGCCCTAAGGGCACATGATAAGCTTTTAGGTTTTGTATTTTGTTTAGTTTCTTAAGTTTGTCCAAATAGGCTGATTTTTGGATATGTATGTTATTTATACTATTTGGATTATATGTAAAAAAATCAGCTCAATCCGAGACCTCTAGCACCCTCTAACACCACGAACACTTACTTTAGACTTTAATAGTGTGAATGAACGGCTTACATTTAAAGTGATTTGTTTGGAGGGTTAAATATTTCTGATTGAGCTGATTTTTTGTAGATATGTTATAAATAATGATAATATTATGT
>MVGT01001736.1:115573-134886 GCA_002174775.1 Macleaya cordata
TTTTTTTTTTTTTTTTTTTTTTTTTTTTTTTTTTTTGTTGTAAACAAGAACATAGTTCTGCATTTTCAGATTTTTCAATAATATTATCAGGCCTATTCACCCGAGATTCTAAACCTTGAATAAGGGCATTTATAGTGGGAAATCTAAAAATGGATCCTTAAAAATGGAAAATCCACGATGAAAATGTATTTTGCTCTAGTTGAGAATCCCTAAAAATAGAAGAAACAAAAAAAATAGAGAAGAAAGAAGAAACAGAAAAAAAAATCGGTTGAGATATGTTGTGTTCTATTGTTTAAGGAGAAAAAATAGAAAAAGTGGGAGAGAGAAATAACTTTCCTAATATTTACGAATTAAATATTAAGCGTGTAGTTCATTGGATGAGCGTGCCGCTCATCCCATGATACCCTCCACTAAGGATCCCTAAAATGGTGGATTGAGATCCATTTTTAAGGATTAACGGTTCCCACTAGAGCATGAAAACTTCTTGATCAAGCAGTTTTCATGCTCCCACTAGAAATGCCCTAAGAGAACTTCGGGTGCATGGCTGCGAGTGGTTCTGATCCCATATGTGTAACGAGTTACCAACATATCCAGAACCAGAACCTTAACGCACCAGTACTAAAAGAACCAAAATTGACTTCCAGCAGAACTTTGGTTGTTCTTATTTTTTAGTTTAACCCAGCTCGCTGCTCGGCATGGAATAACCGTCGATTTCTAGAATATCCAACCACGGACGTTGATAACAATGAAAAACTTCACCAAATTCCATGGGTGAGGAGGAACAATAACCATTCAAATGACTGAAGGGTAAAAAAAAAAAACTTAAACTCGGACATAATTCTTGCAGCATGTTTTCTGTAAATGTAAATGATTTCAGATAATCCCTTATAACAGAATAACAAGGGAGCAAACCCAGAAGAAGATCATCCCCATATAGGGGTGCAAGTGTTTTCTTGGATCCTTCCATCATATTTCATTCCTTTCTGTAAATAAATCTAACTAAAAGAAACATATTTAACATGAGAGTGAGAGAGGTATAAAAAAACGCATATACGTCTTACGATGGTCAATGGGTATGGGTAACCTCCCTTCACATTTACTTGGTTTAACAACCTCTTCGATCACCTGCGTATTTACAGAGACTTTACACTTTCTTCTGTCTTTTCATTTCTTTTTTCCTTTTGGATTTGTTGCTTCTTTGATGATATGAAGCTTCCAAGGAAGCAATTTCAACTGGTTTCATTAAATACCATCACCTAAAAAACAGGCAACCAAATAAGAGCAATTTCAAAAAAGGAAATATACAGAACCCATAACAAAATATTGTTAGGGTGTCTTCTAACTAACAAATATTAAATGGAACTCCTTGCTAGGATTTGACCACAACTTACTACACTGCCAACCACTTTTTGAGTCAATAATTAAATGCTGAAACAAATATAGCAGAAGACCATCGATCAAAATATTTTGGCGCTGCGCCCGCTGACATCAACGAAAACTCAAATCCAAGGTATAAATCAAAAGCCCGGGTTTACTTGGTATAACTCGCCTAAGATCTGGTTAAGAAATTATAGTTCCAAACTAAATGTGATACATGACTACATGAGAGTCAAATTCAAAATCCATGAGCAGTTCCATACTAATATAATCTAAGTCAGCCAAAGTTTATACTTCATAGTTGCATAATCATGATAATTCAGCTAAGCAGCTCCAGGCATCATATTAACTTTTACCAGTGAAGTACATTAATCAAGATATAAGAGTTAAAACTTATTCCCAAAATCACACAGAAAACGATCTGTACCAGAAACCTATATTGAAATCGAAATTTAAAACCTTAGGATGCATTGAATTTCTAATCCACGGATGATGAACATGACTCGTAGGCAGAAATCTTACAGATGGTGAAATCCCATATCATATGTGTAACTACGAAGACCCAGAATATGGAAACCTACAAGCAGTCAATGCTTACTACTATCTGTCTCTCCAAGGAATCCAACAGCTCTGACAAAAATGATCCATGATGGTAGTAAATATACCAATTGTTGCAACCCTGGTGTACATGATGCCTAAATTATTTATAAGTGACTTATCATCCCAAATTCGCACCCAATTGCCCATGTCTTTGAGAGGTTCAGCATTCATTCTACGCCATGAACAAGGATTACAATATTTTTGGGTAACCTCACCTGCAAGTTTTGTGGTCACTTAGAACATTATGTTTGACAGTTTTTTTAGACGCAGTTGTATGTGGTCATCTAATCTGAGTCAAGTACTTGATCTTTTTTGAAAGTTACCATCAATGGTTGTTTTGCTGTAGGTTGGTATTAACAGAGAGAACTTAGCAAAAAAAAAAAATAAAAAAAAATAACAAGAAATAGGAAGAAATAATAAGTGAACACTAATAGTCTTAAACTACTTGGCATGCATCTCACTTAGAAACCAACTAATGTAGCAAAATAGAGGATAACTACAAAGAAAAAACATGAAATAGATGAGATATAATAGGAAACAAGTTACCTTGCCACAGACTGGACAGCTTTCACTTCTCTCCATCCACTCATATATACAGACAAGGTGGAAATGGTGAGAACATTGTGTCATAATTTTGGGGTTTTCAGGAGTATATTCTGCAAGCAAACATAAATGAAATATAAGTAGCATTTAAATGTGAAGTATTCTAACCTACAAGATTGCCAACTGTACTTTTACAAAGCACCTTCCAGCATTATCAGCGTAGTAATATCAAGAAGAGCATCCATAGTTGCCTTAAGAAAGTATTATTCTTCTCTTTTTTTTTTTTGGTCAGTAAGAAATCCCAGACCAATGGTTTAATGTGCAAATGTGAAAAAAAAAAGAAGAAGGAAATTCACTTCTTTTTTTAATATTTTTATTGTAGAAGAAAACCACCTCTATCGCAGCTAAAATGTGGAAATCATGTGCAGGAGTATAGCAAGAACTAGAATTACAAAACAAGATTCGAAGTGTACCTTCAAGACATGTTGGGCAGACATCTTCTTCTTCTGATGATGAATAAACATAACCGACTCCACTTGACACCATTGCCAACGGGTGCTTCATTGAGGACTCGGACAGGCTTTCTTTTGATCCACCTTCATCAGATTCATTCCATTTGTCTCCGGCATGTAAATATTCCTGATTCGTATCAACATCACTTCTTCTCAGTGGTTCAGATTCCTCATGTGAATGACTTGAGCCCTTCTCACGTCTTGAGACCAGTCCATCCCTTTGTGAACGGAAGCATCTCGGATCGGCATCATAAGGCAAAGGCCTTGGAGGAGAGCGATACATGTCAGGTAGGGAGTTATCATGTGATGTTGTAGAAGTCAAGGTTGTTGTACTCTCGATGGATGAAGGTATGGCATGCATATTGCCTCTCCGGAATAATGTTGTATACTACAGAAAATAAGATGAATAGGAAATTTCAGAGGCAACGCCACAGCACTGTAATTCAAATATCTTATTTCCAACAATAAATTCCTTTTCCATAAAAAGAAACTTAACCATAGGGAAAAATAAACCTAAATGCAATGATAAAAGCGAAATCCATCTGTTGATTGAAGCTGCTATGGAGTGAAGCAAGTCTACCGAGGTTCATGCATACCAGGATTACATCCCAAGAAGTCAATGCACTTGCTTTTCAAGTAGGCATATAATTTTTTATATCTTGCACAAACACTAAGACCATCGGCTAGCTTACTGCACTTGTAGGCCAATTTCTAAAAAAAAAATATTACTGGACTTCATTTCCCTAAACCAGCTACAGAGGGCTTATCTTACATTAAATTTTTAAGTGAATTTACCATAACGGGAGATATAAAGGGCTATGTTGCAACTATTTGAGATATAGAACTAAATAGGAAATCATATTTTGGCTTTAGGCTTGGGTTGATGACTTGGGCTACCCATGGAAACTGAGCCTGATACATACATTACTATACTTAAACATCTGATATTTTTTATGATACTAATACTCTGCAACATTCTCTTGATTGAGGGATGGTCCTCAAACTTCAGATAAAGTTTCATCATACAATAACATAACAAGTCAATCGCAATCAATCGATAATTAGTAAGTAAAGACTATTTCATAAGAACAACAAGGAAACATCTTATCCAATTTCTTAATACACTAAACAGTAAAACCTTTCTTTTCTGATCAATAATCCGAAATACATTTCACCTTCTCAATCTCAATTTGTTCTCCTCTCTCTTTCTTAAACAACCATTGGAACAAATGGGCCGCCGTCATTGTCGACCTGAAAATCGTCAACTTCGCAGCCAGTAATCGCCCTTCATGGGCGCAAATAGTCCATCGTCGTCCCTGCCCGCTGCGGTCAACCATAGACTTCCTCATTTTCTCTTCTATTTATCAACTTCTTTTTTCTTTTCTTTTTTTCATTTGTTGTGTTTCTTTCCTTTCTATATGGATCGTATCTAGTTTGACTGGGGGGAGAGGGATTTTGTTTTCCATTCGGTCTTTTTTCCTGATTAATGTTGTGGTTTTGGATGGATGAGATTAGGGAACATACATTACCTTTTCACTTTGTGTTGTTTGTTTCAAGTCCCTTACCAAGGAACCTGAACCAACCAACTAACCGAAGACAAGCCTAACCAGGCTGAAATTTGGGTCGGATAACTTTGCGTTGGGCATCTCATACCCGAGCTTGGTTTGGGTCGAGCTCGTGCTCAGTACTTTGAATCTCAGGTTGGGTGCTTACCTACCCAAGATGGTTAAGAGGCATGAAGGTGTTAAGTGGCACAAAAGCTAAATCTGCAATAGTTAGCATGCCCTCTAATTCTTATTGTCGTTGAATTATTTGAAATTCATGAGTAATGCTAGACCCTTAGCTTCTGCCCCACCTTATTTTTTATAAGTACTGCTCCACCTTAGTTCCATCAAAACGAAACAATTGAATTACAATTTGAGTTTGTTGATTAGAATAAATATAAAATTGCCCAATAGGATCAATTCTTTGCTCTCCATTTTTAGTTGAAGAACTATAAAATCTTGGGAGACTGAGAAATAATGCAAAGCAGCTGAAAGCATGAATGCATGAGTACAATACCAATATATTAAGAACTGATACCAAAATATGTAAAAGACTACCAACACAATTTCTTTTTTCAAAAAAGCACTTAATACTTTGAAAAATATAAAGAACTAGAAACTTAAAAACTTACCGCATTCACAAAGCATCTGAGACAGATACAGGTTCTGTAAAAGGAACTGTTAGGGTTTACATATTCGTCTAAATCCTCGACACGCAAGCAGCAACAAAGAGCACCCATTATGCTGCTTCAGTTTCTTCTCTACTAGAAGCCTTCAGAGCCCAAGCTCATCCACAACAACTCAATACGAAAATCCGAATATAGTTCTCTTAGCAAAAAAAAAATCCTATGAAAATGTAATATGAGGAGGACACTAAGCTCACAATACAATTTCTCCGCAAGCTAGTGACCTCTCTCTCTATCTTCCCCCTAAAAACAAGACCAAACAGAATCCTCTTAGAAGATCGGCACTCTCCGGGGTCAAACAGGAAGAACAGAGTCAATATTTACCTCGACCTGTCAAACAAAACAAATTTCCAAAAAAGCATCAGAATTTAAAGTGAGTCCCTCCTCAATTCAATCTAGAATTCATAAACTAAGGTACTTCTAAAAACCAATTTGAGACCCTCCGTGATACTGCATAATTGACACCAAAAAACAACATCTCAACATCAAACACCACCCACAAATTGAATTTATTGTTGAAGAAAACAACTCCTACAATGCCAATACAAATACAAATACCATGAACCTTAAAAAACCCATGAAAATTAAAGCCCAGAACTTCCAGAAGAAATAATGAAAGAATACCCAATCCAAAAACCCCTTATTTCTTAAATTACTGTAAGTTTCATTGAAACCCATCTTAATTAAGCCCTCCAAAAATCGGAAAATAATTCAGCACAATACAAACTTAGAATTTAATAGATTCTCCCAAACACTGAAAACAAACAAAATAAAATCAATAAAATAGCTCAATTTGAGCCGCTTCAATCCAAAAAAAAAACCCTCAAAACCCCTTCGATCGAGAAAATAAATGACACCCATATAAGATTTTGGGGTTTAACAATCATAATAAAACTTCCACCGACAAAAAACATAAAATCAAATAGGAGAAATAGAAAAGAGCAAGAACAAAAAAAGATAAGTTACCTGAAGAAGATAGAGATTGAGAAAGACAAAGTTTCTAGAGAGAGAGTGAGAGACGATCGATGACTCCCGACAGTGAAACCAAAAAATTCCCGACTGCAGAATCGAGAGTTCGATTTTTGGTTTGACGTGGGATTTATCGCCGAGAAAAAGAATACCAATTACAAAGAGGAAACAGAATCGAAGCAGGCTTGGCTTGGTGGGTAGAGTTTGTATTTTACAAATACTTTCTAATTTTTCAAAATAAAAAATATACGTATTGATAATCTGTTACATGTACCATCGTAATATACTGTGTCATTTAAATGTGGGACCATTAGCTTATATCTGACGACAAATGATGATTGGATAATAACGTTTCAGAGTGTTCTACGCAAGATTAATGTATGCCAGGAAACATAGTATCACTGGTCGCTAGTTTTATAAAGTACCAGTATAAATTTTGGAACTTCTCTCCTAAATTCTCATTAAGATAGAAAACGTCTGACACTGAGGTATGTAACTACAACACTGCCGTTTGGACCGACCACTTTACAAAGTGGTGCCATATGCTATGTGGCAAGGTGGATCCCACTGCCATGTAGGTTGAAAATCCTTCAAAATATTTTTGAAAAGAAAAAAGTAGTGGATCCTAACCTACCTAATAAACATTGGGCACCATTTTTGTAAAGTAATCGGTTCAAAAGATATTTTGGATGTAACTATGTATCCAATTTGATACTAGATTCTCTTTGCGATGCCACGTGGCCTATAATATTGGTATCCATAAATAATTAAATTATCCTTTCTTATTTTATGGGATCAAATCAATTATCAATCAATTACAATCAGAATTCTTCAATAGCAGTAATTTACTGCCAATCCGGGTTTGCCCGGATGGTTAGGCATCCCCTCCCCTATGGGAGGTCTTGAGTTCTAGCCCTTGAGGCAGCTCATGTAATGTTTTTAAAAACTATCAAAAAAAAAAATAGCAGTAATTTACTTGATATGGAAATGGGATAAGTAATTTTAGTATTAAAGAAAGAAAATTAAGGGTGAGATTTTTGGTAAATTTCTATTCAAAAAAAAAAAAGATTTTTGGTAAACATATTCTCCACCAATATCATCATCTTGTGTCGAATCGAGATTTTTGGTAAAAATTCAACCTTCTGATTAAACAAAAATTGTTAAATTAAATTTCAACTAATTTTACCAGGGGTAAAAGTTTAAAAGCAATGTATGACTTGAATATATGATTTACATGATAATCAGATTATACTCACTAAATCCCTAATCCTTCAATCATCTCGATGTCAACACAACAGGGCAATGCAACCATGGCGTATAGAAAAAGTGGTGTAAAAGGATGCCCACCCTCTTTCAAGCAACAAAAACACAAATTTGAAAACGAATTATACAGGCCTGATTCGGGGTGGTGTTCCTAATTGGGTTGGACATAGTATAGATAGACTTGGTTTTTCCGGGCCAGTGTAGAGAGGGGGATGGCTACCCTAGTTCGGCCTGGTCAGGCTTGACGCCACCCAGGCTACTTTGGTACATTTGTCATTTTCCTTTCCTTATTCTTGTTTGGAAAACTTTAAATGCACCCTTAAAATGTTATACGCAGACCCGTGAGGTTGGATTTAGTCAATTTAGTTTGACTCCACAATTATTAGTGGCAGTCTTCATTTTGGTCAAACCATTTCATCATGTAAAATCTTTTCTCCCATGTAACTAAATGTCCAAAAGACTATCAATCAATTCTTTTTCAGGTATTCCCATATGTTTCGTAATATATATTTGTGGTTTTGAAAAAAAATAATTTATTTTAAGTTAGGGGGGTGCCAATAAAATTGGGGTCTGCCAACAACAAATACAAATTTGGCGAGTGCCTATAAGCAAGGCCTGCCAATAAGACTTCGGAAAACGCTTATAAAACAACTCTTCTTCTTTGTTTGCTTCCTTTCTCAAAAATTAAAACTAACTTGGCAAGAGGTGCCTACTCATCTAAGCAATATTGATTTCTAACGGAAGATGTTATTTTTATCATGTAGATCATCTTAACAATAATTGAATTATTAAATAATACTTTCACTAACTTTTATAACAAACTCCGCTCTTAAAATAACGTCAACTTGTAAATTTAAATATTTTGTTTTACAATTAAGACTTTTTAAGAGTAGTTGAAGAAGTCTTCGACAGCCAAGAATTGAAAAGTTTATGTCAAGCTCATCACCACAACGAGACATCTAGGGTGAGAATGAGAAAGATTGTTTGGGACTTTGTCATCTTTGTTTGACTCCCTGATCCGACTATGTAGACTATGTCTCGGACGGTCAAGACTTTGATGCCTTGATGGGACGGGTTGCATAGAGTTTCCTGCATATACGTAGAAACCCATCATTATTCTGTCATATAATTTTTATGTGCATGTTATCAGATGATCTCACATAAAAAGAGATCGTCGTACAAGTCTTCTAATGGCATGCACATTGGGGATGTATGCGACCCACCCCATCATAGATTTGTCCGTCTAGAGACTCTAGACTACAAAAGATCATCAATTAACTCCCTGACTAGCTGAAAACATGTTGTCATTAATTAAGTTTTTTTGAGTAGTATAGACATGTTCACTGAAAATATAGGTACGCTGTTATTGGCGGTTTCTCTGTGCCCGTTGGTAGGTGCCTTTCATGCGTTCGTTGGTGATGATGTTCTTGGCGGTTTCTCTGCACTTCTCACACGCTCGCGTGTATCTACGCCATAATGTAACTTGGACAATAGTCCCATTTAAAAAAAAAAACTGAAAATCGATAGTCTTTGAATTATTTATTTTACTATTGATTTTAATTAATGAATGTTGAAATTACAAATTAAAATAAGTTGATTTTTATGAGGATGATCTACTTGATATGAACAACATTGCATGCTAATTCAGTCCCATATGCTACAAGCACATTGGATTTGCACCTTTGTTAATACCTCTGATTATTTTATTCAAATTATACCAAAATTAAACTTAATTTAGACCAAATTAGACTTAAATTAAATCTCGGGTATGATTTTGTATGCAAATCCGAGGTGCGTGCATTACCCTTCAATGAATACATATAGCAAAACGACCGACTAGACAGAATTGAAAAACCTAAACTACACTGTATTAAGAAACTTCTATGACCTAGTGTTAGTGAGGTACACTAAGTAAAATTAATCATAAAAAGTAGGGTGTATGTCTAAAATGGGTTACCCAAATAGAAAATGTGGGTGATATGATTCCCATCCAAATGTCACATGCCATAATCTTTAACCTTTTTGGGTACATTGACCCCCTAGGTGATAGGAAGGATTAACCAACCATTTGGTACACCTAACACAAAAAGGTAATTGTGATTGATTACTTAATTAAACCATTGCTTTGGTAATTAAAAGTGATTAACTAATAACTATCAATGCCTCTCAAAAACATAATTCTTTATCCAATGAGTCTGGGCCAAATATCAAAACAATGCTTAAATCCAACGGTCAGAAAATTAGGTCAAGTAGGATCATCTGATTATAGTGATTAGTACAGAAGTCCATCCTATCCTGCCCCACTAATCAGAGTCATGCCATGGACTTACAGACAGGTCACATGGAGTGTAGAATGACTTTAACTACACCAAAAACTTTCTCATTTCCTTCTATAAATATTTGTACAACTTTTACTTTATGGAGGTCTTGGACTTTAATAATATTGGGGATGCCAAAGAAGCCCACCACACCAACAACTAACACTGAACAGAGTAGTAGATGGGCCTACAATTTCATTGCACCATGTTCAAAAGGTAAATTAAAAGAAGCAAAAGAAGAAAAATGATTGAATGACAACTAAAGAAAAAAAAAAAAATGAAGAAGAGAGATAAAAGTTCAGATAAATACCTACAAGAAGATCATATAAAACTTGTTTTAACAACAACAACAGTCAAGCCCTAATTCTTGTAGCTTCATCTTCTTCTTTTTTTCTTCTCTTTGTTCTCTTCTTTGAAGCTGATATTTCAGAAAAAGAACCCATCTCAAGAGATGGGTAAAATTGGAACCAAATTGCCAAGTTTCTGTTTAAACCGGGTTACTACTCATTTTCGAGTTCGATCACCGCCGATAACTAATCAGAAAAATGATTTTTCTGATAATGGGGAGAAGATTTCTGGTGACGAAGCGAAAACCGGAGTGAAAACGGGGCCAGTACTTGGTAGAAGGATCATGATTGTTGTTGATTCAAGCTTTGAAGCTAAGGGTGCTATACAATGGGCACTCACACACACTGTTCAGAACCAAGACACTATAATTCTTCTATATGTAACCAAGCCTTCCAAACAAGGTGACAATTTTTCTTTTTTCTTTTTCTTCCAACAGATTGATAAACTTAATTAAGGTCCTAATTAAACTTAATTATTTGATTACAGGGGAACAGCCTAATACAGAGATGTATCCAAGAGAATATGAACTTCTTTCCTCTATGAAGAACATGTGCCATGTCAAAAGACCTGAGGTAAGTAAGTTTAAAAAGTACTAATTACATTGCAAATACAACAAAAAATTATAAATTTTTCTTCTTAATTACTTTCACTAAACCTATGTCATACAATAATCAACTGGACAAAACTATCATATTCCATATAATTTTCTCAAATAGTTCAAATTTTTGATCAACTAATAATAGTATAATTTGGTATTTGTTAATTAATTTAAATTTAACATAGTTTTCATGAAACTAATTAATGCTAAAATTTCTATATGAATTGGGTGTGGTACAGGTGCAAATTGAGGTAGCTGTGGTAGAAGGGAAGGAAAAAGGTCCAACCATAGTAGCAGAGGCAAAGAAACAAGGGGTGTCACTTTTGATTTTAGGGCAAAAAAAGCGGTCGATGACGTGGCGATTAGTGATGATGTGGGCCGGTAACCGGATTGGTGGTGGGGTTGTCGAATACTGTATCGAAAATGCTAGTTGCATGACAATTGGAGTTAGGAGGAAAAGCAGAAAACTTGGAGGGTATCTTATTACTACAAAGCGTCATAAGGACTTTTGGCTCTTGGCCTGAATATGTACAATACCATGGATATGGTTATGAGCTACCATGCATACTTGGATACTTCAAACGGGCAAATGGGTAAGGGTAAATGGGTGACGGGTTGGATAGTATATACTTCAATTTCAAGTATAAATGTGGTTGGTATTCACGTTGTACATGGAGTTATTGTTGTAGCCATGAAAGGTGTGATCTTTGTATGAAAGAGGTGAAATTTGATTGTTACTGTAATATGTTTGTACATAGAGTTGGGTGATTTAAAAGTAGCTAGGGAGTGTCGGTATGTGGGTCGATAGCTATTATAGCTTGGAGGAAACAATATTATGGGGTCCTTATTGTATTGCCACAAGCTCTAAAAAAAAAAAAACAAAGGAAAAGTATGGGTCGCTTGAACTTTGAGGATTTTTTTTGTATTGCTAGAGTGGCTTAATCTATGCTGTAAAGGAGAAAAATGTGGGTCACTTGAACTTTTAGGATTTTTTGATTGCTAAAATGGCTTTAACTAATCTATAGTATAAAGGAGAAACAATGAGAGTCACTTTGTACTTATTAGGAGTTTTTGATTGATTGCTAGAATGGCTTAATCTAATAATCTCTTTTTCTTGCATCGGCTCTCATTCGGTTTCATGACTATAACATGCCGATGTAAATGAGGTGTAATATTAAGTGTAGTTTTGATACAATAAAAGTGGGTGTGCCCCTCTTTTATTTTATGACTATAACATGCTGAAAAACAAAAAATAATGCTATTTACACCAACCAAATATAAGATGGTGTGCGACCGTGGGGCCAGAGGTTTAGCCTACCTACATAAGGCGGGAGACGGGAATCGGGAGCCGCGGGACCTTAGAATTTGAACTCTTTTATTTTCTTTCTAATTAGGATCTGCCCCGTCCAGGGTTTATCTTTCGGCTTGGTTTCATGAGAACCTAAATTCCAACCGTTATAATTCCAAATTTCCAATTCGTGACTATTAGAGAACAATGCAGACATATTCAGGGGATTCGATTGCTCAAGCGGAGGCGATATTGGAGTGGGAGGAAATGGGATACCGGCCACAAGGCTCCTATCTCTCGTCGTTCAAGTCGGAGAATTTTGCCTTCTTTAGGTTCTCACCTTAAGATTTTTCCGTGGAAACATGGTTCCTGTGTTGAATTTCTTATTAGAAAGGGTTAAATCGGAGAAGACAGTGAGGAAGCTTCAGAGAAAATAGAAAAGTACTTGTTCATTGAAGCAAAAAAGGAGGTAATGAAGTTAAATTGATTGAGAAGGTGAAAACTAAAGGGAGGAGAAAAGAGAAAGTGAAATTAGGGTTTGATGGAGGATCTGGATCAGATAATTATTCAGAGAGTAGAGAGTTAGTGGTGAAAGAGGTCGAGAGATTGCCTAGTGCTGTTCGAAGGCAACACAAGGATTTACGAGGTACAATGTTGGAGGTTTATAGGGAGGAAGCTGATTAGCTGAACGTAAACGGATGCTTGAAAGAGGGCTAATCAAAGGTCAGGTTTTGTTACAATCAAACAAAAAATATGAATGTTCTTTCATTTTCAGATTTTTTCCCCTGTTTTTGAATTGTTATGTGCTTACTGTTAATTTGATTCCATGCACTGTTGAAAGATGTTTATGTGCAAATGTATTGCGTCATTGCCACAATTTTTTTACATCTTTTAGTTTCATAGATAAAGAAGAAAGCATTCAGTGTTTTAAATTTGTGAATGTGAGAACTGACTTTGCTAACACTACTCTTAGTTCATGCCTCTGCATTGGCCTAACTATCAGCTACTCTGTAATTTTTAATGATTAATATTATGTAGCTATTGTAATCTTCTTAATTTTATTGATCAATATGTATCATGATAATAATCATATTATGATCCACTAGTAAGCATTATGGCTACGATATATAAATAAGATGTGCCTGCGAGATGCTATACATAATTTACATTTTTCTACACCCCCTAAAATCAAATGGTTTCCAAATGCCCCCTCAAATTTTGATCTGTTGAATTAGCAGTGCAGCTAAAATATTTGCTGAGTACGGGGAACGTCTTCATTCATTACTACATTAATCAAGTGAGGGATGGCTCAATGGTCACCCCTCAGATGGAGGCTGCCAAGTTGAACATAGATTTTGATGGAGTGATACCTGATGAGGTTAATGCTGTTGTTATAAATGCACTGAAGAATCCTCTTTCAACTGCTTCAGGAAATTACAGTTTATCTACCTTGAGGTCATACTGTTTAGGTTACTCATCAAATGAAGTATTTAGGTGCAGTCCTTTGTATGTGTTAGTGTCACCAAAGAGACCAGAACAAAACCTGATAAAATCTTTCTGAAATGTGCAACAGAGTGAACCCAGAAATCTGTTGAAGTTAAAAGTAAAAGGGGCCTAATAGATTATTGTTCAACCATTCAGAGTTTTTTTAAGAAGGATATTTTTGCCTACTATTTTTTATGTGGAGCTTATCTAGGTTTTCTTGGGGTCCCTGACTTGGTAGATCCTCTCACGAGCCACTTAATGAACTGGTAATCTTGTGGATTCGAATGTCATGGATTCTATAATCCATGGTATGAGCTTTTCTGAGGTAAGCAGTACAAGCTTAGTTGCTCATACAATCTCAGTTTAAACACTGGAATAAGAGATCCACATTGTTGGAACATGAGACCGTTCCACAAAATGGCATGCGAACAATTGATGTTTTTTACTCTTCAATTCACTTTCAAGCTTCTAGTACAGATATTTGATGGTTCAAAGGCACCACAATCTGTTCAAACTGTCTTACTTCAAGAATACATACTTTTTCTGACTTCTTTCTAAAATTATACTATGATACTCTTCTGTAGGGGGACGAGTGGCAGGATCAACCAGCTTCTACAGTTGTTTACTGAGTGAAGGTTGATGGGCAAACTAGCTTCGAACACTGGTGTGCTGAGTGATTAATATGTAACATTATTTTTTCCTACAGCTTCTTTTTTTGGTAAGCTTTCTTGCCAACTTGGAAGGGGATGTCTCTGGGAATTCTGTTTGAACTTTGAATTGGATCAATTCATCATAATACACATAAAGAGCTGGTGTGGGGAACTGTTACCGGTCCTCGGCTTGCGCTGAAGGTAAGCGTACCACAATTTTATTTATCTTTTCCCAGTTCTTTATCGTATAGATTGGTCTTTCTCCATTGTGATAGTCATTTACATCATAGGTGCTCTTTGGGTTTTGGGTGGGTTCAAGTAATTGCGGTTCAACTGTAAGAAGAATACAATAGTGGAGAGCTGTACTTGGCGTGTGTATTAATTGAGTAGGTGAAGGTTCTGGTTTTACAAAACCAGTTGTAACAATTAACTACAATGTTAACAATTTTTACAAATCTTTGATGTTCTTCCTTGATAGCTGGTCTTGTTGTTAGGAAGTACTTTATATTTTGTTTTAGTTGTTAATTCATTTCTTTGTCTTTAGAAGAAACAACAGGCCAGAAGTAAGAGAACAAGATTAATCTACCACAAAACAACAAAGCAAATTTTTTTAAATAAACCATCAAATGTGCAAGTCTTCAAGACCCCATAAACATGATATTATAGTCCAAAAACCTAATAATCTAACAGTCATACAATCATATCCACCACCACCACCTTACTTACCTCTCAGATTTTTAAAGTAAGAGCTGGGGTCCCTCTCAAAACCTGCCCTCTCCATCCTGTAATTTCTTCCCGGGGCCTTCATCATCTTTTTAGGAAGAGAACAAACAACAATCCACATCCACCAAACAATCAAAAGAGCAATCACAAACAAGTAAGGATGTTGTTTGGAATTCTCTACTAAGAAGATCACAGTAATCTTAACATACGGAAAGACTTCCTTCGCTATCTTCACTGCTAAATACAAAGAGCTCTTACAATAAGGAAAGACTTCCTTCACTATCTCCACTGCAAAATACCAAGAGCTCTTACCATAAGGAATGGCTTCCTTCACTTTCTCCTTTGCATAATACAAAAAGCTCTTAAAATGAGGAATGACTTCTTTCACTTCTTCCACTGCAAAAGCCACAAAGCTCTTGACATAAGGAGTAGCTTCCTTCACTTTTTCCTCTGCAAAATACCAAGAGCTCTTAATGTAAGGAATGGCTTCCTTCACTTTCTCCTCTGCATAATACACAAAGCTCTTAAAATGAGGAATGACTTTTTTCACTTCTTCCACTGCAAAAACCACAAAGCTCTTAACATAAGGAATAGCTTCCTTCACTTTTTCCTCTGCAAAATACCAAGAGCTCTTAATGTAAGGAATGGCTTCCTTCACTTTCTCCTCTGTAGAATACAAAAAGCTCTTAAAATAAGGAAGGGATTCTTTCACTCTCTCATTTCCAAAGCTTACAATAGCCTTTACATGAGGAAGAGCTTCCTCCACTTTCTCCCCTGCAAAATCTACAAAACCCAGAAAACTACTTCTCAGATTGAGTGTTCCATTTAAGTACTTCTGTGCCAAGAATCTCCATGATGAACCTTGATCTGTTTCTGTCACAATTAGGTTTACACTTTGAGATTTACAGTGGGTTGCATTTTATATCCATAAAACAAACTTAATATTAACTGAGGAATTTATTAATGAGATATTAAAATTTATTTTTTAAGAAAAAGATTCAACAGAAAATCCAGAAGAACACAGATGATCAAACCTATTGCAACCAAACAAACTAGAGAAGCCCAGAAAAAAAAAAAAAAAAACAGAATCCGGCTTACCTTGATCTGAAGCAGCAGTACCGGAGGACAGAGCACCCTGAGAAATTAGTAGAAGAAGCAGGATTTGAAGAAGAAATCTGTGCCATATTAGCTCCAACCTAACACAAAATGCCATTAATTTTAGCTTCTGAAAGATCAAATCTCATTCTATGATGACATCAGCAAAACCCATCTCAACATCTCCACTGACAAAAAAAAAAAAAAATCTAAATCAAAGGATTTGAAACTGTGGGAACAAGAAAAAAAAAAAAGCTGGAGAATTACTCGAACCCCATAGCTTAAACAGAGTAAAAAGAAATGAAAAGAAGAGAAGAAACGAGGAAATATGAAAGAGGTAATCTTAAATAATTCTTTTTTAAGAAGTCATAAAGTCATTTTTAATAATTAATAAACGTACCTAAACATGTTAACAAATATCCAGAGAGGCAGATGGGGAACCAATTCCAAACGCCTTTTTATTAGGGAAGTTGGAAACTCTTTACTCTTGTAGTGGAACCCAATTGACTAATTGGAGTGAGTGGTCTTCCATCTCAAGTCCCAACGTATAGTCAAAGTCAATGGGTACCGGTTGCATAGGAACAGAATTGACCCAACATCAATTTCTCTTGTTCGAGTTCCACAAATGTTTAGAACAGAATTGAAATGGGTATTATATTAATTATAAGATCTGGTTCTGAACACTTGGATATAATCTGATTGAATCGGAAGTTTGGAACCTGAACCAACTTACTCCACTGCAAAATCTACAATGCCTTATCATATATGAAATGACTTCTTTCATTTTCTAATCTTCTTAATTTGTTCAAACCTATAAAGTCTGTTTGCTGCTAGCTAGGCTAAGCGTTTAGTTTAGCTTTTGTGTCAAGAATAACGAACTTGCCATTTCTTTAACAATTTGGTAATAGGGTTATGTTGATATTTTGGAAAAAAATACATTAAAAACATCTTAGTTTGGAGAAATTGCACTCAAGTTACCATTTTCAAACTAAATACAAAAACAACACTATCCTCTAATTTTTGCCCAAAATCTTTCAAAAATACCATTTAGCTTTTTACTGTCTAGTTTCTTTATTCTTCAATCTAGACTTAAAGGCAATTTCATGTAAAATGGTATTTTGGGGTAAAATAAGAAGTGGGTGTTGTTTTTGTATCTAGTTTGAAAATGGTGACTTTAGTTCAATTTTCCAAAACTAAGGTGTTTTTAATGTACTTATCATGATTTTGTTGAATTAAATTCCGACCGTCCACCCTATCTCTTTGTTGTAGTTCGATTAAAAAGACATCGGAACTAGTCTGATTTTGAAACCTTGAGAATATGCATGCCACCATTTTCACATTAACCAATATGCCAATTACAGCTTGATCAGATTTCTAGCCATCTAATATGAGGAATATGAACTGTTCAGGCCCTTATTGGATCGATGCATGCATGGGTTCCCAATAAACCCTTACCATATATGACCAACATGTACGTTCAGATCCAATGGATAGAAATCACCCATATCAAACTGAATTTTGATGGACTTTCAACCTAGACTATAAAACAAATGCAGCAACCATGGTGTGTTTTATTTTATGAACCAGCTGAAGGATTTATTGAATTAAATCATGCATGAACTCCACTAGCTTTAATTAATTAAGGAGCTAGAGGCGGTTCAGTTCAGTTCAGTTCAGCTCTCTCTCTCTCTCTCTCTCTCTCTCTCTCTCTCTCTCTCTCTCTCTCTCATGCATGAATGAATATATGCAACCAAAACTTCACTATATATATTTAACCAATGCCAGCTGTTCTTCTTATTCCTACCAGTTAAGTTTCCCAACCGAATTAATCAAATAGATACATAGATAGACGTGACTCGTGGATGCATAATGGGTTCATGCGAAAGCAAGCAAAGCTGTGGGTGCACCAAATGTTGTGTAGGTCGTCGTGGTTTGGCCAGAGAAAGAGATCAGCAGCAGGAGGTTGATGCAGTTCATTGTCCAAGCAGCAGGGAGGACATGAATCAAGATGAGGTTGATGTTGAGGCAATTACTGCTGTTGCTGCTATAATTGGTGTAGCACTTGTTGGATGGGGCATGTCATATCTTTTATCTGATTCGGATTCTTCTAGTAGCAGCAGCCAGCAACAAAGGAAAACTATGAAAGCCCCAGGAAGGAATGGTCGTTTTTCACAAAAAAAAAAATGTTATTATTATTGGTATGTGTATTTCTTTTCTGTTTTTTGCTTTCTGCGTTTCCTCAGTGCGTATGTGCACCACCACTTCTCAAAACTCTTTACCAAGTTTAACCTAAAAGCTGTCGAAAACTCAATTGGTAAATCCTCTCAGCACGAATTTGGTTGCATCCGTAGCAATGTATGCGGAACTGGAGCCAGTAATACAGACTATTGGTTCCATTTCTAGTGGTTCTCATTCTAATGTTAAGATAGTGGGTTCTGGTTTGGTAAAAATCACCCATAAAAACAGGCTTACAAGGGAAAGATGTCCAAGAGTTCAACCACCATAGCGAAGCTAGCCCACTCTATCGACACTGGTCCGGATGGTAACCCTTTCCCTTTATTGACTTTCACTCACATACTAATGCAATACATCTTAATCTAACCTATAGGTCACTTCCGTGGTGGTACTGTGACATGATTGTGTAGCTCTGATATCAAATGTTATAAACCCTTATACAAAACTTACCCATAAAAACTGGTTTGCAAGAGAAGGGTTTCCAAAAACTCGTAAAACCACGACCAATCCCATATATTTGTCCATGTGGGATCTTATAAGCAATTCTGTACATTACATGTTACATAAGCTATACCATCTACCACGGCGTATTATATATTCAAACCATCATTACAATCAAAAAAATATATTCAATCCATCATTTGATCATATAATACTCAACAGCTAGGATTGGATCATAAATCTCTAACAATCCATGTAAGTCAAAAATCACAGGGTAGTCGGCTAGTCGCTACCACTGATACCCTGGTCCTCATCCAAAACTTTGATTCATGATTAACTAATTACAAAATTTGGGGACTGATCTACAAAATTGCAAAAATGACAAAATTTGGGGATATTTCATTACATCGAACTTCTTTTTGATGAGTGATGCTAGAATGCACGCATTTTTTTGGAGATTTACATCCTCCTTGAGGTGGACGGTTGTCCATACCTAGAAATTTGGGAAAGACGAAACTCGAGGATGTGATTCAAATCACGAGAGGATAATAGCCTTACGATGGATTTGGGAAGAGAATCCCAAAAAGTGCGTACGTTTTAGCATTTTCTCTTTTTGATTGTCATTTTTTTTTTCTTTA
>MVGT01001736.1:139757-151940 GCA_002174775.1 Macleaya cordata
TTTTAGTTACTTTTTAAACAAAATAAGTTTGACCCATTCAAAAATTAAGTGACACATAAGTTAAAAAGTCATCCCAAGACATTTGCATTGGAGAAGCATTTTTTTCAACAATGTCTATTGTGAAGATTTTGTTGCCACGTAGATTAGACATTGTCTTATAAGACATGCCACGTAGATAAGACATTGTCTTATAAGACTTTTGCATTGGAGATGCTCTTATTTAATGTTAATTTTTCATTGTTGTCCGGAACGCCCGAACCATCAGCACATTTGCAAATATCCATTACTCGTTCTCTCTTTTGGTGTAGAGAATGGGTAATTTGGTTTGGTATATATAATGGATTTTGGGTTGGAGAAAAAAAAAACTACTCTAGCTTTATGGGTATAGTAAGTTTGATACAAAATCTATAGTATAATGACACGTGAATTATAAATAATTAATAATTGAAAGAAACAAATGAGAAATACAAATTAAGACAGCAAAAAGGAACTGCTGTTGTAATTAATGGGTAAATTGGAATCATTGGATGACGACAGCATTGGATGACGATACTTTGGAGTGTTTGGACAACGCCATAAATTGGGGTGGGGTGTTTTTTTTGAGAAGTTGGGTGGATCGGGGAAATGCATTCCTTTATTTATTTTCTTAAAAAACTAACGTAGTGCGACCCATTTTCACAAGTGGCTTTCGATACCAACGTTTCTTTGATTAAAATAAAGTTGAAAAAGAAGAAAATATAAAGAGTTAGTACGGGGATATGAGTATTTACAAATTTTATGGATAAGCTTCATAAGTGGGTTTATATGGAGATATTTTACTGTGTAAATCGTCTTCATATAAATATTATCTATTTTATGAAATTTTTGTATGAACCTCACACGTTTTTTATAGGTGACTAGTTATATAATGATCAATGCAAAAATTTATATTAATTTTTTTTCTTCAAAACCTTTTTTTTTTTTAAAACTTCAAATTTAATTGCACATGAGCCTTTGGCTCAATAGTTGTGCATCCCTCCCATAAATCTTTGGTAGTGGGAGGTCTTGGGATCAAAACTTATCTGTTGTAGTATTGCCGTTAAGTTTGTCACATATAATCTGATAATAAATATAGGTACGCTGTTATTGATAGTTTCTCTGTGCCCGTTGGTGGGTGCGTTTTCTGCATTTGTTGGTGACGATGTTCTTGGCAGTTTTATCTATGCAACAATGTAACCTAGACAATAGTCTCACTCAAAAAAAAAAAACTTCAAATTTAATTAGATATTGACTTCAGCTCCGGAAATTTAGATTCCATGTTCCGAGTCCAGATCGTCTGTCCCAAATTTCCCTGTACCCTCTCTGTCCCATAGCTAACTTTGTACCATGTGTCATCCACTAAGCCCCAATTAATTACCCAGTTAACACCGTTTAACAACATAACTGTTAGTTAATTGAAAAATTAATAATAACGAAATAGAAAAAAAAAAGGAAAGAAAACGAAAAGCCAAATTATTGGGCGTCCCTTCCTTTCTCTTTACCCTCTCAATGGAATTATTTTTAGGGATTCATCTAGCTGCTTCTTGAAATTGCATAAATTTTAAAGGAAGATCAAAAGTACAAATTTTTTATTTTATTTATATGCATAAAATATACGAACTTGTCACTATAATTATGGAGATCTGACGGATGAAGACGTTTGAATCAAAGAAAACAAAACAAAAAAAAAACTAAAAATTGGTGTTTGTTTGAAATGATCAAATAAGAAGTAGAAGTAAGAAGCACTGATGTCAGGTGAACAAACAACAGTGAGAAATTTGTGATATCTCAATTGCAAAACCAGAAGTTTCTGTCACATATTCATCATCTACAGCGGTAGGTTCGAATTTGCGCCGTTGATGTTGCTGACTCATATTTTTCGGCCGCATAATTGCATCAAAAGATTCAAAATAGAACAAAGAATGAGCAATCGTTGAAACCCCTTGTGCATGATGAGGATGAAGATGACAAAAGGAAATCGAACGACTCTTGATCCACCACCACCAACACCAACAGGGTGATGCAGCATATCAAGATCTAGAGGTTCTGGATGACTGATCGGACCACCTCTCTCTAATTGGAGGTCCTGGATGAGGCCCTAGAAATGGAGGATTACTTGGGGGAGAAGAGAAGAAGGGACGCCCAAAGTTAGTTTTTTTTTTTTCACTTTTTTCAATTTTTATTTTTTTATTTTTTTAATTTAGCTAACAGAGTTACGTTGGGAATTGAATGGTGTTAAATGGTAATTAATTTGGATTTTGTGGAGGACACATGGCACAAAGTTAATTAAGGGACAGGAAGGGCACAGACGAATTGGGGACAGAAGATCTGGACTCCCATGTTCCTTCCATGACTTCTTCTGTCATTTGTTGTGGTCTTTCCCGTCAAATTTTTTTTTTATTGTAGTTTTTAAAGCTAACATTATGATGGGGACTTCGAGGACATTTAAAAATAAAATAAGTGGACCGGCGGATTTTTAGCATTGGCTTTGTTCCAATTGGAGTAATTAGCAATCATAGCAATTTATGGTGTCACTAGGGTGTCAAAAAGAACCAATTCACGCAGGAACCGAACCGAATCAAAACCGACTATTTGATCATTAGAATAATAACCATTAGAAAATGGAACCACTCATTTGTATTATTACTCATTCCAGTTTTTTGGACAAATGCAACCAAATTTTTTTTTTTCAATAGCTTTTGCAAATATAGGAAGGGGGAGTCCGTTTCTTTTAGTTTTCATATTTGGGAGTTCGAAAAAATAGGGCTCGTTTGGTTCGCGATTAAAAAACATGTTTTCAAAAACTAATTTACAAATAAACTAATATGCATTTTGTACTATATCCAAAACTGTTTTAGGATTTACAATAAAATCATATATGATTTTACAAAACAAAAAAATGTTGTTTTCTTTGTTTTCAATGAAATCATTTAGGATTTTATAGTAAAGTCAAAAAAATAGTTTTAGATGTGATACAAAATGTAGTTAACTTAGGTGTAAATTAGTTTTTGAAAACAAGTTTTCCAATCACGAACCAAACGGGCCAAGCTTTACTATTCATTTTTTTCTAAAGTTCGAATCATGTGGTTTTTCTGTCGTAAAAGAAAACCATACCTGAACTTCGACAAAATCAAACAACTTTTTAGATCTAATCTTTCTTTTTTTCTTTTTTTTTTTTTCAGAAAATTGAATTGACAAGAAAGGAGAAGAATTATAGACAAGGTAAAACTAGACATGAACTTGGACCATCATATAGTGGCACGTAAATCCTAATTTGTTTTAAATTTTGCGATTGTATGCTGGTCGCCACGACCATTAGATGATCACATATCTATTGCCGACGATCAGATCCTGATTCCCCTATCGATCTTTTGGATAATGAAAAGTTGCTTGGATCCATCGGTATAGGAATTCTACTACCAAGATAAAAATTAATGGAAAATCAAGGAATCCATGGGTATATATAGAGATCCACTAAAATTTTCCCTCAGTAGGAGAAATGCCTTTTCTTCTTCTTTTCACGTTTCTTAAGAACAAAGAAAACTTTAAAAAATAACCACTTTATAATTACATTTTTTTTTTATAAAAAAATAGTTGCATGTTAAGTGGGGGCTTATGAAAAGTTGGGGTGCAACAAGGAATTAAGCGACCACTTGATAATAGGAATGTCAATAGGTACCAAAATACTCGGAACAGAAACAGTACTGGAACCATTTTTTGCGATTTCAGGACCTCATTTTTTGGATCCGATTAATTTCAGATCTATTTCAGATCTACCCCTTTTGGATCCGTTTAATTTCGAATCCATTTCGGATCCACCCAACGGGTACTCGCGGGTACCCGGTTTCATATAAATTTTATAATTTTATAGTTTAATTTACTATTATACAACAAATTTTTAATTTTTTAACTTTTTTTTAATTAAAAAAAGAAACCAATGACTATTATACCACAAATTTCATAATAAAATAAATTTTATAATTGAATAGAATACGAAAATACAAAATACAAATAGGTTTTATATGAAAAAAAATAAAAATAAAAAACGGGTATCGGGTACCCGCGGATCCTAGTGGTACCAGATCTGGAACCACCAATTGAAGTTCCGGAACTAGAACCGGTAGGATTCGGAACCGCTTCAAATTAACAGAACTGGTTCTGAAACCTTTAAGTTCTGATCCTGAACGTCTTGTTGACACCCTTACTTGATAATGGTAGGGGGACACGACAATTTTCATAAGTGGGTGTCCATTCCAATGTGACTTTTGATATAACAATAAAATATAAGACAAAAAAGATATACTTTGTACGACAAAAATTCTTATAGCTCTCAACTTGTGCTTTCGGAAAACGGAAAAAACACATAGACTGTTGGAAATAATGGCTCGATTGGATCAGTGTTTAGTTTCGGGGTTGTATATTTGCATTGTTAGATTTAATACTATTTCTGGGAGAGTGCAAAGTTGAATAGAATTAGAGGTTTTTGCATTTTATAAACCTCGTACGTGAGGATGACTTAGATCTTTTTTAAAAAATAATTATATCATTCTAAACCTTAATTTCATTCAATTAAAAGAATATTAGAATTTTAAGTTTTATCAACCTTTTGTTTTATAACTAATTTTTAATTTACTTGGATCATCTCCAAACGAATCAATATATAAATCTCCAAACGAATCAATATATAAATTGTATTGAGGAGTGTGAAGTCTGATTATAAAAGAAACTAAGACCTCAGACAGATGAAAAAATTGGGTGTTATATATCCCACCCCCATCTGTCATAAAGTTGTTTTAGCATGTTAGGTCATTTGATTATTAAAAGGTCTTTAATTATATTAATTGAAAAAGAATTACTTAAAGATAAAGCTTAAGGCATTTCCTCGTTTCCTAAAGCAAAGAGATAGGTTACTGTTAATCCCACAATCATTCTAATCAATTAGCCCTTTACTAGGTAACAACCCATACTATCCACTTAATTTACAGGTACTGGTCAAGTGGTTACTTTTTTTTTTATTCCTAAGAAAATAAAAAGTAAAGGCATTTGCTCGTTGCACCTCAATTACTTTTCAAAACCCCCAACTATTATTTACCCATTGGAAAAGATCATCCAATAAATAACTAATTTTGCATATAAACTAAGAGGGTGTTAATCATGAAAACGTAAGAATTATACTACAAAAACAAAACCAATTGAGACTTTAAAAAATAAATAATCTGTATTACTTATTGAAAGTTCAAACCCAACAAAGCGTTAAAGGATCAAAAAAAAAAAAAAATATCAAACTAATCGTAATTAAAGTGCAAACCCAACAAAGAGTACTCTTAATTGAGAATATTAGAATAACTAAAACTAATAAAAAAAATAAATCTAGCATAAAAAATACATACAAAATACGCATGTCGCTCTTAATTGTAATGCACTTCTTTTTTCTTTTTTTAGAACATCTCCAATGCAAATGTCATCTGCTTCCTATGTGACATAGCTCTCAAGACATCCTCTTAAGACTTTCTTTCTGTGTGGAGAAAAAAGTTCCACAATTTATGCTGAAGAAAAAAAGACATTTCCAATGCAACTGTGGTTTGCTCATTTGTTTTGCCAATGTTGCATTTAATTAATTAAATATTTTATTTTTTTAATTATAAAAATTAGAAAGAGAAAATAAAATCTTTAATAAGATTTGATAAAAAATAGGAGAGAGAATAATATTTATAACCGAATTTACTGAGTAGGATGGGAAGACATCCTTTTGGTGAACTTCTAGAACAAGAGGATGGACAAGAGGATGTCTTCACAACCACATGCCACGTCATCTTCACATTAGATGAGCACATTTACATTGAAAAGGGTTTTAAGAATATATTTGATGTGTTTCTTATGTGGCACACCATTTTTAAGCAGACCATGCTCGGATATGCTCTTAGGAATAAATAAAACTTAATTATTAAAGTAGCCACTTGCATCAATGTTAAGTGGGGCGGTGTTATGAAAAGTTGGGGGTGAACTGAGAAATGTCTTTCCTTTCTCTTTTCTCTTAGGAATAAGGAAATGTAACTGCTTGATAATTGTTGTGGGACCATTTTTGTAAGTGGATTTCCATTCAAAGAGAATCCTATGTGAACAGTCTTCTCCTCCTATTTTGCATATTCTCTATGTCTCCAAATTGATTTTAGTTTGTGGAGTTCACTTGAACTCGAAGTAACAGTTGATTTTTGATGACAATGTTCTCCCCTAATATTGATTGTTTTAATAAAAAATTAATTTATTGTAAGACATCTAAAGCAATAAAAAATTAATTAAAAAATCAACGATTCATTATTTCAAAATTTTCCAAAAGAAAAATGTAACCATGGTGGGGTGATTTGTGTGTTTCATCTCCCTAAAGGTTAATTTTGTATTTTATCACCACATTGAATCCTCATTTGCAAATTGTGTAGGCCCTACCAAATTTACGAGATTACATTTTTTGCCATCACCATTGTCGAGATCATGCTTTAACGTGTCTTGGATTACAAAAGAAATTAATAGACACAAAAAGACATCCTTTGTACGGAAATGATTCTAAAAACCTAATATTCTAGACTTATGTGAGTCGTGCCCTTGTGCTTTTGGAAAAGAAAACAAAAAAAACACTTATCCTTCAAACCATTGGTCGACGAGGCAATTCCTACCCACAACACTATTACAAAACTAGCATATACCTAGCTAGACAAATTCTCTAAATTTTCACTGAATGTTGATCATATATATCTTTGCTTTAACCAAATGGTCTCATCACCATAGTATGTTAGTTATACTTCTATATATACGAGATTTTGAGGACCAAGGCGAACTCACAATTATAAAAAGTTTATTTTATATTATATTTTGTATTACTATTAAGATATGAGATAGATTATGAGAAATGCTAAGGAGAGGAGTTTTGGGAGGTTTTCCGAAGAGTTTTTGAGATATATTTCAAAATGAGTCATCACTCCGTTGTAATTCACAACGGTACTTAAAACAATAGAGGCAATTAATTAATGAGTAATGCTTTTTGGACCGACCAAGTTATAAAAGCAGTGTCAGATGCTTATGTGGCATGGTTGGCCTCACTGCCATGTAAGTTAGAAACCCTTTCAAAATACTTTTTGGAGGAAAAAAGTAGTGGGCCTCACCTGCAACGGCACCACTTTTGTAAACCCATCGGTCCAAAATGTATTATTGTTAATTAATAGTATGTGTGGATGTAGAATTTTGTGGGGACAAAAGATTTGTTAGAAATTCTAATTAAATTTATAACATGATTGGAGACCAGTTTCCAACAAATCTACTATACCCACAAAATCCCTCTCTAAATTCTTACATCCTAAAACTACTACACTGTAATGGTAATAATATAATATACATGCATGCATGCCACTTACAGCTTGATTGATTAATAACTAACCCCGGCCAATTACAGCTTGATCAGATTAATTAAACTGAATATTAATTAATTAATGATGGACTCTACCCGTGTTTCACTAGAGATCTCCAAACAAGCTGATGATGAATGGCCAGAGATGCATTCATCACTAATGGCTAGGTCAGTGTGGACCCAAACAAGCTCACCATGTGCTTGTGGAAAAGAGATAGGGCCGAAGTTGATTAGCTGCTTAGAACCCGGGAGCACAGAATCTCGATGCCAATACCTTCTTCATAGCTAGTCAATAGGGTTCATATCGTAAATTTGAAAAATAATCACTATATATAAATTAAATCCCCGGCCCATTAAGTGTACTTCAACTTATTCAATCGATCAATTAATCTGAGAGAGAGAGAGAGAGAGAGAGAGAGAGAGAGAGAGAGAGAGATGGAAGTTGAAAGTGGGGAGAATTCCATACTGGAGAAGTTAAAGGATCTGCTGTGGGTGTTGGAAAACTTTGGTGCGTATTTAGAAGAGAAGTGGAATTCTATTGTACCACCAGATGTATGGGATTCAAAGATCTATCCATGGCTCATCAATGTAGGTCTACCAGTAATCATGGGGGTTTTGTTCCTTCTCTTGTTCTTGTGGTGCTTTAAAAACTTGCTCTTTTGCTTCATTCTATGCTTCAAAAAGATTTTCTTTTGCTTCTTTTGTTGCTGCAAACAATTGTTATCTTTCATCTTTTCATGTTGTAAAACATGCGCCTCCTGTTGTGACTGCTTCAATCCGAGGACTGTATTATTATTAAGTTCTACTCTGATGATGAAGGCTCCAGGGAGGGACAACCAGCTGATGCGTAGGGCTGATTTCGAGAGCGACCCAAAAGCATATTTTCTAGATCTTCGTGGTAAAAGACCTAAAAATTTTTACCAGTTCTCATGATGATGATGACGACTTCGTTATGGCGCCTTTTAGATCCTTAAGTCTTTTGTCTGGTATTGAACTACTCTTGTTAAGTTTTAGTTTTGGATCCTTGTAGTGCTCATTTGTTGGGTTGCTGGTATGGATTTGTAATTTTTTTTTTTTTTTTTTTGTTTTTTCCTTCTTTTTGCTGGGTCGATCTGTTTACGTTTTAATTTTGGATCCTTATTTGAGGCTTAATTTGTTGGGTTTTAACTTTGAACAATGTTATTTAGCAAAACATAAACTTTGTGGGGTCCATTTGGATATGTTGTAAGGCGGAGTTTTGATGACATTGTTTTCTTACCATTTAGATTATTCTTACAAAAAAATCAGCTTATTCAAAATTTTCTAACCCATTAAAAAATTGGTCATCACCGTTTATTTCTCACCGTTGATTTCAATCAACTTTTAACTAATTTTTGATGAGGATGATCTGCATAATATGAGACCGTCATCAATAAAAATTACTCATTGTGGCCTTTCAATCAACTTCTAACTGATTTTTGATGAGAATGATCTTAATTTTTTATTAAGATGATCTGCATAATGAGAGGAGACCATACGTCCTCACTAAAAATTACTCATATGGCTCCACAAAGCTTATGTTTGGCTAAACAAAAAATCTTTTTATGTTTTAATAACAACGTTCATATATAAGATCTTATAGTCTGTTTGGACAAGGGATTTTAGGTAGGAATTTTGTGGGGATCAGGGATTTTGAGGAAAAATATAACATAATTTTTTCACCAAATCCCTGGTCCCCACAAAATCTCTCCCCCAAATACCTTGTCCAAACAGGCTATTAGACTTTTCCACCTTTGCTAATTGAATTTGTTGGCTCACAAAATCTTTTTAATAATCCCAGGCTTGTGCGTTAACAAGATGCATAATTGCACGTCCAATGGTTAACAAGCCCGGGCTCAAAAAAAATTGTGAGCACGAGGTAATACTTAAGATAAGCTAAGAGGGCGTTTGGCAACCAGAAACAGAAGTGCTTCTGCTTCTAAAAAAACAAAAGTACTTTTGAGAAGTAAAAAATAAGGAGAAGTTAGTAAGTAAACTATTGATTTATAAGTCTAAAAAAATGATGAGTTATTAGTTGTTACACGGTACTCGAGGAGAAGCAACTTCTAAGAAGTAGAAAAGCAAAAAAATTTTGCTTAAAAAAGAAGTAACTTTTTTGCTTCTAAAAGTCACTTTGAAAAAATGTTACCATACAAATTTTTTACTTTTTGACTTATTTAAGTCAAAAAGCAACTTCTTAAGTGGTTGTCAAACGGCCTCCAAGGCATTTCGTCGTTTCCTAAGAAAACAAGAAGCAGGAAGGGTATTGTATAATCCCACAATCATTTTAATCAATTAGCCCCTAAAACTATGTAACCCTCAAGTGATTTTTGTACATATGGTTTTACAGTGGTAACAGATGCTTATTTGGTATGGTGGACCGACCACTTTTCTTCTCTCAAAAGTATTTTGAAAGATTTTCTAATTAACTTACAAGTAGTAAGACCGACCATGCCACATAAGCATTGGACACAACTTTTGTAATTTGGTCGGTACAAAAGCACTATTAATATCTAAAAGGGAGTCACCTAATAACAACGCCTTTCTCATTTGCATCCCAAGTCCCAACTTCTTAAGACACTTCCAAGCCTATTCCCACTCAATTATCTAGTAGTTCTTCGTTGCACCTCCCAACCAATTACATTAAAAAAACTAGTAGTGCTATTTGGACCGACCAATTTACAATAGTTGTGCCCGATGCTTACATGGCATGGTCGGTCCGACTGCAATGTAAGTTAAAAACCACTTCAAAATACTTTTAGGATGGAAAAAGTGGTGGGACCTACGCTACCACATAAGGGTCGAGCACAGTTTTTGTAAATCCATCGATCTGAACATCATTTCTCCTAATTTAACAGACAATTATTATATGATATATTTTTTTTTGGGAAGGTAAGCCGGGGTTAAGGAGACCCCAACCAAACAAAAAATAAATTAAGAATTGCATCTGGAATAGGCATTGCCATTCTTATCATAAAAAACAATATTCTTCAAATCCTCTGCAAATGAGTTGGGGATAACTTCTAGAAAATCGTTTGTAGGGTATAAGCTAGCAAGATGGTTAGCTGCTTCATCTGTTTCCCGATAAATGTGACAAATCTAAAAAGACTCAAAACTCTGAATCATACGACGAATTTGAGAAAGGCTTCTCCCTATAGTATATTATAATAGACTGGGTCATATGTTTATAATGTAGGTTTTTTTAACCCATACCTAAGATAGAGGGTTTTGTTAACCCAATAATAGATAATATATTGGACCATATGTTTATAATTAATGTAAATTTTTTTAACCTACACCTAAGAGAAGGTTTTGTTAACCTAAGTATTTTCCTATAGTATATTACTAGCCCCTATATCCTGTGCAAGGCACGAAAGATTCTTTTAAAACAAAAAAAATTAGAATTTTTTTATTAGATGATTAGAAAATTTAGATGTTTTAGAATTTGAATTTATATTTATAATGTAGATTTTTTTAACCCACATCAAAGAGAGTTTTGTTAACCCAATAATAGATAATAGATTGGGCTATATGTTTATAATGTAAGTTTTTTTAATCTACACTTAAGAGAGAATTTTGTTAACCGGAGAAAGTAGTATACTATAATAGATAATAGATATAATAGATTTCTGATTTATTCAACGTAAATTGGATTTCAACCTAATATATGGCTAAACTAGTTGGCACTTGCAGTCCCCAGACTAAAATGTCCCTCGTAGATCCAAACAAAGCTCGCCATGTGGTTAAGAAAGGAGACCCGAAATTGATTAACCACCTAGAGGCCGGGAGTACAGAATCTAAAGTACTCCTGACCTTTTTCGTAGTCAATATTAGTCAATACTGCTCATTTTATATCTAAAGATTATTTCCTTGTTTAACAGTTCATTTTTTAGGATATCAAAACCACTATAAATCTTCCACTAAATTCAATCAATCACCACTTTTAGAGAGAGAGAGAAAAAAAGAGAGGAGAGAGAAAGAGAGATGGATTTTGAAACTGTGAAGAAGTTCATATTGGAGAAGTTGAAGGAACTGCTCTTGGTGTTGGAGAACTTTGGAAGGTATTTAGAGGAGAAGTTGAATACTCTGATACCACCAGATGTAAGAGATTCTAAGATCTACCCATGGCTCATCTACGTGGGTTTACCTGTTACTATGGGGGTTTTGTTCCTTATCTTGTTCTGTTGGTGCTGTAAAAGATGCTGTCGCTGCTGTTGCTGCTCCAGGAGTAGGGGCAATTATAAGATGATGAAAGCTCCAGGGAGAGACTACCGGATGCGTAGGTCTGATTTTGAGAGCGACCCAAGATCATATTTTCTAGATCTTCGTGGTAAAAGACCTAAAAATAGCAGTTCTGGTGATGATAACATGTATCTTCGTTATGGCCTTTTAGATCCTTAGAGATTAATTTTGGATAATTAATTAGCAGTCTTTGTTGGGTAATTTGAATTATAATAAGGTTTGATTTGGTTTTTGAATTTTCTTTTCTGTTTTTGTTTTTGTTTTTGGTTTGGAACCTTTAAGGCTTTTTGTTGAGTTTGAACTCTGCATTTAATTATTGAGAGTATTGAGGGATAATGGCCAAAACACCCAATATATAACGTTTATAATCCATTTAGTACACAAGATTTTTAATAAGACTGAAATACCTTTTTTAAAACTTTTTGAATCTGTTTAGTCCTTTTTAAACTTTTCCAAATCTATTTAGTCCATTCCTTCCTTTTTAATGTTCCTGTTATACCCTTATT
>MVGT01001736.1:169052-187286 GCA_002174775.1 Macleaya cordata
AGCAACCATTTCAGCCTGATTTTTAGCCAAGGCGTTAGCCACTTCACCAAAATAATCGTTCGGGATTGTAGTTGGAGTAAAGACAGTCGAGGTGTCATTTAGATTCATAGGGTGAATGTCAGGGTTTGCAGGCGCAACGCTCTCATGAGCTTCTCGATGGATTTCTTCGTCTCCTTCACGTCTTAAAGGCTCCATATCAATAGCAAAAGTCACCTCCCCAGTGGAGTCGCCAAAATGTAGATGATGATTTTTAGGAGGTGTTGATGTGAAAGTCAAATGATGAGTTGGATGAGTCCAACTAGATTTAGATCTGAGTGAAATGACTCCGAGACTCCGCCTAAATCAAGTAGATGACCGTTTGGAGTTCGTTATGCCGTGGAAGAGGAGATAGGGAGGCCTAGCGGGGAAGGAAGCAAAAAGAAGACAGAGGTCAGCCATGAAAACCCAAGTATGTAGTGAAGAGTTATTCTCTTGTTGTTCTGTTCTTGTCCTGTCAAATGAGAGGTAGCGGTTACAGTTTATACAATTATGAGTGACATTTATGAGTATAATGACGGCAGTTACACACAATTATGGGCATAATTAGCATTAATCCCAATTATAAGCATAATGAGTGTAATAATGCACACCAACTGTAACGGTCGTGGAGTACTGCTCGTGAAGTGTAATGGTCACGACATACCAGTACTCACGTACACATCAACAGAACTTCGCACGACCAATAACCTCTGTCATTTGTTTATGGCCACCAAACCTAATGTCCCATTAATCCCCCCACGGTTGAGTCTGTCTCGTACTCAAGATAACAAAGAGTTTTCGAGGTGCCAACTAAGGCCCGAAGGTATCTCGTGACGTGCAAGGTACACATTGGAGAAATACTTGGTGATGGAGCCTATGCAATAAGCACCTTTGGTAAAGGCTCCTTTGCAAAGGCTCATTTGGTGGAGGCGCCTTTGCAAGGTGCTCCTTCGACCCTTGTGGAGTGTTCGTCACCTTTTTAGTTAAGCTACCAAGATTTGTTACTAATTCTTACGATGTGCAATTCTTGATGACGTAACATTTTGAATAAGGTGGCAGTCGTCTTTGATGACGTGGCATGTCAACATATGCCATCTGAATTATTTCAAAATACCACTATCTACAGAACATCCTCTAAAAAAATCAGCCCCTATATGCATCGCATGTGGGCCCCATAGGAGGAGGCGTTATAAGGGGGTGTTCTAAGAGGGGGTGCAATAACCTCCCTCTTTTTATTTTTAATAGTATCATAAATATTATTTGGAAAGAATTTTTTTCGGTATCAATAGTGTAAAGTATAGCATATGAAAGATTTTCAATCTGTAACATTTATAGAATAATATATTCTAAGAGAAAAAAATAAGAGAAATTAGGTAGAGAGATTTTTTTAGTAAAGAGAATTCAAAAAATAAGAAAAGTTAAGAGAGATAAGGAAACCCAAGAAAAAATATAGAGAAATTAGAGAAGTAGGTTTTTTAGGAGAGGTTGATAAATTTTAAGAGAAAGTGACATATGGTAGAGAAAGGCTTCTCTTATAGTATATTATTAGCCTCCATACCCCGTGCAAGGCACGAAGGCTTTTTTTAAAAAAATAAAATTTGAATTTTTTTATTAGATAATTAGAAAGTTTAGTTGTTTTAAAATTTTAATTACTATAAATTTTTTAGGAGAGAATTTTCAAGGAGAAAGAGATTTATTATAATTAGAAAGTTTAGTTGCTTTAAGATTATAACTACTATAAATTTTTAAAGAGAGAATTTTTCGGAAGAAAGAGATTTGAGAAAGAAAGTGACACATGGTATGATTTAAGGAGAATGCTTGTGAGAGTAACATGTGGCAGAGAAAGGCTTCTCCTATAGTATATTACTAGCCCCCATAGCCTCGTGCCTTGCACAGGGCTTTTTAAAAAAAAAATTGATTTTTTTAATTAGATAATTAGAAAGTTTAGTTATTTTAGAATTTTAATTAATACAAATTTTTGAGGAGAGAATTTTTAGGGAGAAAGAGATTTATTATAATTAGAAAGTTTATTTGCTTTAAGATAATTATTACTATAAATTTTTAAAGAAAGAATTTTCAGGGAGAAAGAGTTTCGAGAGATAGTGACACGTTGCATAATTTAAGGAGAATGCTTATGAGAGAGACATGTGGCAGAGAAATGCTTCTCCTATAGTGTATTACTAGTTTTAAAGCTTGTGCAAAAGCACGGGCAGTTTGTTTTTTAATCTTTTTTTTATGTATTCTTTCACAAATTTTTATTTTAGTTTTGAATTTTATTAACTTCAAAATAAAAAGAACTTCGAGTAATTTAGAACCTTGAGTAATGTTTTATTGAAGAACTAAAACTGTCTAAACCTAAATAATTGAAAGATAGAACTTGGTGGTAATTAATTAACATGATAGAGTAATGAGTTATTATGAGAAATTAGAATTAATGGTAATTAACTATGATAATAGTTTTTTATTTTGAAACCATAACTTTGTATTTAGAAATGGTTGACTACCATTATCATTGTAATTGTTTCTAATTACTGAACTATTCAAAATCTCATTTTAGAACCTCATCTTTAGGTGATTAATAATATGATTACCTTATAATTAATTAGGATATTACTTATGAAGTGGCACTCTTAAAAAGAGTAGAGTGCCACATGTGGACAACATAAAACACCACGTAAGACATTGTGTCTAAAACTTCTAGCTGGCCCACAACCTAGAGTAGCTAGATGGGGAAGTAAAATCAATCTTGTTCCGAGCAATTTTGATGTATAATTAAATTTTTAAAAATTATAATTATTAATAATATTAGTTTACATTATTAATGCTAATTATTACTAAATTAGTAATGAATTTCATCAAAAGAATTGTTATTGTTATTGGATGAAGAGAATGAATTACAATTTTTATTAGATTGAGAGGAACCAAAAAGCTTTCAAATAGTGAACATGTAATTAAATAGTGAGCATATACTATTGATAACATAGTGTTCCATTTTATCTGTTATGGATATTTTAAATATTGTGCAAAATATGGGATAAAACTGTGGATAGTTCATACAAAAGAAAAATAAAAAATAAAAAAATGAAAAGAAAATAATAAAAAATAGTTTTGCATAAAGCTTAGGGATCAAATTCTCTATCCAATATGCCCACTAAATCCATCATATAGGGTCCACTTGGAGTGGATGGAAAGGCTGATTTTTTTGTAAAAACGTTTTTCCTCATCGTGTACACCATCATATCCCAAAATCATCGAATTATAAAATTTTTAGTACCCTCAAAAGTTGGTAGCAAATTAGTGGTAATATTAGGGATTAAAAAAACTTTAAATTTCAAGATTTTGGATATAATAATATACATGGTGAAGAGATCATCACCACAATTAAAAAATCAGCCCTTATAACATACTCATCTATGCATGGAGCACAGACTAGGCATTCTAGCTAGACGGAGGAATTTGATCACTTCTCAAACATTAAATAACTATAGGGGGATAACTTTTTAGTCCTATTTGAGGGGTAATATGATGGTTCAGTCCCAGCTAAAAGTATTACGACAGTTTAGTCCAAAAAAGTGAAAAACCACACATGTCAATATTGCTGGACAAAAATACCCCAGCAATAAATACACAAGCAGTAAGCACTAACTAACTTTTTTATTTTATTTTTAAAACAAAAGATGACATAACTTTTAAAATACAAATCAGTTTTTCAAAAAAATTATATTTTTGGAAATCTTACATTAAGATCTTTAAAATGAGACAATTCAACAATATTTTTTCTTTAAAAAAAAATAATTATATTACGAAGTATATGCAAAATGTGTTTTGCAAAATAATTATGCAAAATGCGTTTTGCAAAACAATTATGCAAAATGTTGTTAAAAATATTTGATATGATTTTAAACAAAAGAATGAAAGAATTTTGAATGTTTTTATATAGATTTAGATTCAAAATAATATTTATAGCTTTCGATCTGCATACAATTTGCATCTATTTATATGTATGCAAAACACAATTTGCATCCGCAAAATAGTTTTTGCAAACGTTTATATGCTTGCAAACATACTATGAAGATATTTAAATGGGTGCAAAACACAATTTGCATCCACTAAAATGCATGCAAAATAGTTTTTGCAAACGTTTATATGTTTGCAAACACACTGTAAGATATTTAAATGCATGCAAAATAATTTTTGTAAATGTTTACATGCATGCAAATACAATATAAAGATATTTAAATATATGCAAATTATATTTTGCATGCATTTTGCATAGAAATACATGTATATATGCAATAACTCTGAAAATACTTTAAAGTATGCAAATTCGGATTTGCATGCCTTTCAAAAAAAGAAAAAAGTATGATTGTCTGGTCTAGTTTTGAAGATCTAGTCGAAAGCTTTCCAAAAATATAAATTTTATCAAAATCTGATTTATGGTTTAGAAGATATAACATTTTAAAGATTTAAAACAAAAAATAACAAACTTTTTCTCAGCTGTCTACTTTTAAAAATTAAGAAAGAAATGGTAAAATTGGTAATACATACAAGTAAAACACCACATGAGTTTCAACAAAAGACTAAAAGGTTGTTATTTGTTAAAGAAAAGGACTAAACAGTAAAAAAAAGTCACCAAAAGATGTTTTAGACAAAACAAAAATAATTGGGATCAAGCTGTAGTAATACTTGAAAAAAAGGACTATTTAGTGGTTTTCTCTTAACTATAATGCGCATGGATAACCATTTGATTCAAAAATAATGATAATTATAAACTTTAAGTAAATCCTTCACTCAAATCGATGCCCTCAACCTCGATCTCTCCTTCTTTTCACTGGAATCATGGAAAAAATAAAAACATTATCCAACATAATGTTAAAAAATATAGTATAAAAGTAGATGAAAAAATATGTGAAAAGAAGAAAAGTTTGAGGCGTGCCAACTCTATTATTTTCAAATTCCACTATAACACAACATCAAAAAGAAAAAAAGAAACATAACTCCACCTTGTTTGAAGATTTCAAAAATCTGACGCATCCAATTTTACTTTTGGTAGCTTTAAATTAACACCCTTTTTTATTACAATATAACACCCATTTTGTGCATACTAATATCTCCAGCAAAACTTGTAGATCCCCGTAAATTTTTTTTTTTTGTTTTTGATTGGAGTAGATCCCGTAAATTAGTGTAATTGGCATGCTTGCTTTATATAACTTTTAGTGTACTGCTGTAATTTATGTAATTAATTGTTGCATACGTTGAAACTTTCTTAAATCATAATCTACAATAAAATTTCAATATTAGTATATTACTGAATTGTTTTAATTAGTGGTAATACGTTAGAAACTTTCCAAAAAAAAAAAGATTACTATTGGCGATTGAAAATTAATGAGAGATTGGTATGTTACGTATGTATATGGACCCAATGAGATAGAGCTTTTACGAAGGTAATCTATGCCTAAAAATTTGCTATTGTTTTAAGGGAAATCTATTAATGGGTGTTGCTAGCGTAACACTAAAATTGGGGTCTACAATTGACATGGCGGTAACATTTGAGGTGGCGCTGACGTGGCCGCCTCAAACTATGTGCAGCATTTTGCCATGTCATGTTTAAATTTTTTGATTTTTTTATCAAATTTTTTTATTTTCTGTTTTTTTATTTAAAATTAAAAAATATTCAACATATTTTGGGTCTTCTTCTTCCTTAGATCTAGAAACTTCATAGTGCAGAACTCATCTGCAAAAGATAGAAAGGGTTTCTTACTAGATGTTGATTGGAAATAAATGGAGCGGATTCCAAAATCCCTAAAATCTTCCATCAAACCAGATCTAAGTTAATCCAACATGGCCCCCATTTTGTCCCCAATTACAAACCCCCAAAACCCTTGAAACAATTGAAGAAAACAAATCTACAGCAGCTCTGTTCCACTTTTTTTTCTTCTTCTTCCATGAACCCTAAAATGCTGCTCTCGGGCAGACTTGTAGATCTAGACAACGGAGGGAAGCTTGCTTGATCTAGACGAGGAGGGAAGCTCATTTAGCGTTAGAGAAAGGAGGGAAAAACAAGATCTAAAATCCAGATTTTTATAGCTTTTGTATAAAGGTATTGAAACCTTGGAGGAAGATAAAATCAGATTTTTACAAGCTCACTTGGCGTTAGGGTTCATGGAGGAAGAGAAAAAAGATGAACAGGTCGAGCTGTTGTAGATCTTTTTTCATACTATTTTAGGGGTTTGTTGTTGGGGATAGAAATGGGGCCGTTGGATCAACTTTGATCTGGTTTGATTAATGGTTTTTGGGATTTTGGGACTCCGCACAAAAAAAAATTGAAAAAAAAAAGTTTTAAAAAATTTTGAAATTCAATTGCTTCATCATCAATGACGTGGCACAAATGTGCACATAAGTTGAGGCGGCCATATCAAGTGTTACCGCCACGTCAATTGTTGAGCCTAATTTTAGTGTTACGCTAGCAGCACCCTCTATTAATATACGTTTTAGATCAGAAATGCTTAAGGGACCGGGCCCTCAATCTGTATAAAAAACAGATGGATGTACCGGTCCCTATAGCATTTCTCCGTTTTAGATAAGGTCAATGGGATGTAGACCCAATGAGATAATATGCAGAGAGCTTTTAGGAAGGTAATTTATACCTAAAAACATGCAATTTTTAAGGGAAGTCAATTAATATACATTTTAGAGAAGGTCATTAATGTGGGATGATTTTTCAATCAATTATGGATTAAACCGGTGACATGGAGAGGTTTTTCTATGACGTGGCACTCTGAGAGTAGAGTTTGCCACGTGGATAGTAGAAGCGCCACGTCAGACGCTTCAGCTATAGTAATATAGTATAGATAATAGATAATAGATATAAGATATATATTTGCTTCTCATGGAATTAATGACCACTATTTTCTTTTCTTTTTCTATCTATTGTTTTTTGTTATTCACTTATTTGTTAGTTGATGTTTTTGTTTTCTTTTTTACTTTCCTTCGTCTGTACATAAAAATCGCAGTAGAAGAAAGCCAAAGAATTTATATGATGCCAAAAGTCCTCATTGGATTCCGATATTCAATTTCTGGTTTCTAGCCGTTTTATTTACCACTTCTCCGTTTCATAAACTGACCAGACAGAGATCCTCAAATCAAATTGGTTGCTAAGAATTACTTGACTAAAAAGCAAGTAAGCAAGCTTTGATTTTGATCTCTGATCATTATTAGGTCACGCATTTGGGTTGAATTTCGTAGGGTCATCAAAATTAGATTAATTTTATAATGAGTCTCACCATCAACTCATTTTCAATCAATCGTGTAGACAGACCCGACCATGAGTATCTTTTGCTAGTCAAACTTGAGTCTCTACTCGGCTGATTTGTTATGGATTATCTATCAGGTGTCTCAAGTAAGGTCTTTTATTCTGAGTTTTGAAATGGCTAACTAAATACGTGCAACTTGATATGTTTCAGTTGGCAGGGGATGCACTCAATTTTATTAATGGTGATGACTCCCCAATGCGTCATCTTGCTCCTGTATGGGAGCGAGGTATTGTAATTATGTAGCAAGTCAGACTACCTTTTCAGCTGCCACAATAGCGCATTTCTGAAAGTAATAAAGCAACCCTGGTTCCACGACTCGTCCAACCTAAGGAGATCAGTTTTTAACTCTTCTCAGCTTGAGTTTTACTGTATCTAATGGAGAAGAAAACATTCTTAACGAAATCAGCTCGTATATCATCTCCACGTGGGCACCAAAAAATTAACGGTGCAACAAGACCTTCCATACATGAACTCTTTGCAACATTATCAACATATATGGCAACAAGCATTCATAGATCCAAATATTTATTGCAAAAGCAATGGATCATAGTAGGATTCTTAAAACATTTGACATTTCTTCCCAATGTGAGCTCCATGAATTTACAACTTTACAAGGAGATACCGCCCCTCTATAATTCCTACCAAATTTTGTTTTCTAATCGAGGGGTGTTCGTTTTTTTAAGACTTGGAGATCTGAAATCTATTTTGAGTCTTAACACCATTTAGTAATCTGGATGAAGTTGTTTGATTCTTGTTTGTCTTAATTTTCTTAGTATGTTGGCCACTCACTTAAGTGAGTCTTTCTCTTGCCGATTATTTTTTTAACCGACTCCCCTCCTCATTTTTATTTTCAGAACTAGCACACATTTAAGTGTTGAAATGTTAAATTCTACCTGGAAAAAAAAGTCTAAAATTTTAAATTTTCACGAGTTGAGATCTGAAAAATAAGAAAGCAGACACCCCCTTAACCAAGAGGGTGTTTGGCAACACAATAATAAGTAACTTTCTTATATAAGTCAAAAAGTAAAAAAGCATAAATGGAATCCAAAAACAAAATGACTTACATAAAAAGAAAAGTTTCTTTCATCCAAAGCAAAAAAATTTTGCTTTTGACTTGTGAGATGTTACTTTTGTCTCGAGTTGCGCATTAAATGTCTTTTTCTCTCTTAAACAATTAATGGTCTCCAACAAACCACTAACTTATTTACTTTGTCATACAAACTTCTCCTTACTTTTGACTTCTCAAAAGTGTAAGTGCTTCTATGAAAAGCATAAGCACTTTGACTACGGTTGCCAAATACCCTCTAAGCATAAGTAGATAGCATATGAATAATACAAACTGCCATTGAACCAAAGCATATCCTAATGGTTCTCGTTTGATTTCGCTCTCCTACTGTTTAAAGATCAGATCGATCATGATTGTGATAGGAACCATGACAATAGACTCGTAACCAGAATCAGGTTCCTGTTATCCAAAAGTTGGGCATCCAATGTTAACTTCTAATGTATACATGTTCTAGGCTTCTAGCTCGTAAATCAACTTGTAATTAAACATAACGCACATATTTATAAATTGCTGACTTGTAAGAGATGCATTTTGTTTAAAAAAAGAGAAATAAATAATTCACATTTGAACACAAACAGCATGAAGTTATGTAACCTATTTACATTGCCTTCCAAGTCCCATCTTCTAGTCGTCTGATTAGCAATTCCTTGCCTTCGGCTGCAAAAGTGAAAACTGTGTATCATACTCATTAGAGTTGAGGAAGCAAACAATGAAACTTAATGAATTGAAGTCGAGAAGAATCCCAACTGAAAAGAGATTGAATCATGCCAGTTTGCAATTGGGTTCTTAAAAATAGTGATAATCCTGGGAGCCTAAATACAGGTATAGCAACCAATATAAACTGGACATTATTAACATTCTTGTTCCATTTCTTTTACAGATCGCAAGGGTTACCCAAACAATGCAAACTGCATCATATTTTTTTCTTATGAATCCCCACTCTGTTTTCCCCTTTCTACTGTTTGTCAACAAACACTTACCCCAAAGTCACTAAATGGAAATTTTGTTTGTTCTGTAATCACTCAACTAGAAGGTGACTTCTTCTTCTTTTTTTTAACCCTTTTGGTAGCTAAGATGAGATCAAACCCACCTGTAGGACTTCAATAATAGGAGGTCTTATTTATGAACTTTAACCATTCAGCCACTAGTAGATGACGTACCAAGAATTGTATGCATGACTTACAAAACCAGCACACCACAATGAGACTAACTGGCCAAAGTGAACGCCACTAAAAGTAAATTTAAAGGCCAAAGTGCCACTACAATGCCTAATAATACTCTCAATTCCAGATTTCAAAAGCCCAAAACAACTCTTCAAGTTCTGATCCCAACTTCTAATTCACATTCAATAAATTCCTGATTTACCAGAAGATCTCCTTTAACTCTGCTCTCAACTCATTGACCGCAACCTTTGCTTTTGGGAACTCATATCAGTCATATGTATAGATTTCCGGATGCCTTTCAATTCTTTTTATCTCTACAACCACACTTTGTTGTAATTTTGTAATCGGGATGTTGAAACCATGAAAGCAGACCCAAATCACAAACACCCTTCGTACTATACAAAAGCTAAACTCAGGCCAGCCCACAAAGCAAAAGCAGAAGTGACCAACCCAGACTTTAATTACATGAGAGACTCCTCAGAATCAAGAGCTCTATCCAAGCATTCCTCAAGCCATTTTTCTCCAACTGAAAAGTGAAGCTTCTGAACGAGAAGTGTTACTTAAAAATGAAAAGAACAAAGAAGTGAGAGAGCCCTTTGGAATGAATTGAATGGATGTGAAATTGGTGGAGAGGAAGGGGCGGTTCAAGATCAGAAAAATAGAAGCTTTTAACAGAGAGAGTAATCCATCATAGATGATAACAAGAAAAGATGATAAAAGACATAAATATTTAAACATAAACATAACAAGAATAGAGAAGAATGGCTTGAAAGCTTAGGTTTCAATGGTGAAAAGAACAGTTGGTAGCAAGGGGATTTTGGTGGTCTTTACGTTTATTCCAAGTGGGGCATGACTTTTAAAAAATTTGTTCTTTTATTTGGGAACCCCCTTTGAAGTCGGGAACATTTGAGAAATAGGAAGTGCAACGAGATTAGGCCAGGCTTTTATTTAGAAGTTGTTAGGTCTTCTGGTAGTAGTGGTGTTGTTGTGAAGGGAAGTAGTTGAGCACAGGCCAGAGATTTGTTTACCAGGGAGTGTGCTATAAATCTAAACATACTATTGTTCTTGTTGGTTACAACGCAAAGTTGTTTCAAGATCTCTGTAGACCTGGTAACAGTTTATATGAGTGTATCAGACCATGGATACTGTTATAAAGTAGTTATCTCACTTCTGATAGTAGTGAGATGTGAAATAGTTCTAGAACAATCAAATACTTTAGGAAACACACTAACTTATTGATCTAAATACCTAATTCGACACAAAAAAAATCCTAATTTACCACTAAATAAACCCAAGTCTTCTAATATAAACTCTTCCTTTCTATGCATGTGATATCTAATTTACTCTCACAAAGTCACTCAAACAGATGAATTACAAATAAGAACAAGAACAAAATCAACAAGAAATATCAGCAAATAAATAAATAAACAGAAATGCTTCCAGTACAAAAGAACAAAGATGCTTCTTTTTTTTCCCTCATTTCATAACAAACAAGAAACATTACAAAAAGAAAAGCTCAGAACTAAAATGACAACTCAAAAGAAAATCAAACATAATAAGCATTAATTAGAATCAACATTTACCACTATTTGTTACCTCTTATATAAATTTCACAGCACGAAACCCTTCAAATACGAAGGATCCTTCTTAGCTCTTTCTTGAAACTTCTTGAACCATCGATCTAATATATCCATTGGAACAACAAGTCGACTTCCATCAACACCACAAAACGACTGCATAAAATTAAAAAGATTCTCCCCAACTTTAAGCGCCAAATGTTCAATCCTTTTCTCAGCAGTAACATCCAGAGAAGATAAAGACGATAAATCTTCAACCGAAACACCGATTTTCGCAGAGAGAGGAGCAGAATCTGAAGAGGTAAGTTGCATCTGACCACCAGGTTCAGGCCATAAGAGAGTAAATACAGCAGAAGGACGAGAAACAGTAATGGCGCCACAGAAGACGAAAGGAGAACCAGGAGATTGTATGTAAACCGCTAGGGCTTTGTGGGGTGGAAGAGATAAACCATTAAGTAAGAAAATACACATCTCCCTTATGTCATGGTACGCCTCCCCTGCGCACAATAGATGATCGAATGGAGGATTAGAAGGTGAGAAGGTTAAAGTACGCTAGGGAGTGAAGTGGTGAAGGATAAGAACTGAGAAGAGAAGAGAAGAGAAGAGAGACTTACCCACGAAGGTGTTCATGTCGAGGATCCAATGAAAGGTGTCGATTTGGGAGAAAGTGGAGATGTCAATTGGGAAGCTTCGATTTGGAAATACAACTCCGAACATTTCTACTCTTCGAGGTCTTGTTTCCGAACTGTTTTTTAGAGAGAGAAAGAGTGTTTGTAGTGAGAGAGGCTGTAGTGTTTTTCTTTTCAGTAATGCTAGAGTTACTACCAAGGTTACTGCAAGTGTGACTGCACGTGACGTGGGCGCTCATGTGGTGCCTCAATTTTGTGCACAACATCTCTACTACCTCCACCGTCATCCACACCACCCCACCTCTTCCACCATCACCATCATCTTCCCACCGGTCCACCTCCACGGTACACCGCCGCCACCACCACCAACCACTGTGCCATCACCAACACCATCTCTCTCTCTCTCTCTCTCAGTCTTCCTCTTTCAAATCTAAAAAGAATCTCAGATCTAAATTAGATCTGGGTTTTTGGAAAAAAAAAAAAACACCCTCTCACCCCTCTATCTCGGATCTCTTCCAGATCTGAAAAACAGATCTGGGGATCTCTCTCTCTCTCTCTCTCTCTCTCTCTCTCTCTCTCTCTCTCTCTCTCTCTCTCTCTCTCTCCTACACGATCTCTCTCACAGCCTCTCCATCTCACTCTCTCTCTCCCCCAACCCCCCTAGCATGATCTCCCCTTCACTCTCTCACAGCATCCCCATCTCACTCTGTCTCTTCCACACGATCTCTCTCACGGCCTCTCCATTTCACTCTCTCTCTCTCCCCCAACCCACCTAGCCTGATCTCCCCTTCACTCTCTCATAGCCTCTCTATCTCACTCTCTCTCTCTCTTTCTCCCCCAACCCCCTCGCCTGACCTCCCCTTTCATAGCCTTTCTATCTCACTCTCTCTCTCCCCTTTCATTTAGAGTGAGATGAAAAGTTCAAAATCTCTCTCTCTCTCTCTAGCATCTCTTTTTCTCTCCCCCCCTCTCTCTCTAATCTATGGCGGTGGTGAAGGGTGGAATGGGGTGGTGGTGACAACGGTGGGAATAGGATGACGGTGATGGTGGAGATGTTTTGAAAGCAAAAATGAAAAAAAAAAGTGTTTGCTACGTCATGTGATGAGTTGCAAGCCACGTCACCGCCATGTCACTGGCAGTCAACCTAGCAGTAAATTTTAGCAGTAAACGTAGCATTACTGTTTTCTTTTTAGGCTTTTCATCTTTCGTCCGGTGTGTAATGGAGTCCGAGTTTGCTGCAACGCGCCTTTGCTAAAACGCTAAGGGATTGCTATATTTTCGCCATGTGGCATAAAATTAGCTTAATTTATTTTATCAAAACCAGCCTACCTCCCTCAATTACCCCAAAACCATCCGTCAAAACCACCTGTAAATCAAAGACAAGGTTGCCGGATTATCTGTTATGTGACCTGGACCTCGCAGTTCTTGGCTTCAAGAAGTCTAATCTCAATCGGTAATGCTAGGTTTACAACAAAAACCTACAGAAGCTTCTACCGAAGCTTATGTGGCAGATGATTTGGCGCCTCAATCTTGTGCGGTAGTGCTGCTTCGTTGGCCCTATTTTGGGTTATTACCAACCGTTGATAAATCCTAATCAACGGCTAAGATTAAAAAACTTTCAAAGTCATCACTCTCACTACCCAAAGCCAAATCTGAAAATTTTGGGGATTTCGTTGACTACCGGCGACCTCGACAGCTTAAAGATTTCATTGTCGTTACTCTCCGGCGAGGTACCCCGTCACATACGGCCGCGATTTCTCTCTCCCTCCAGTATATTCTCTTATTCCTCATCTCTAAGTAACTAAATCTAGGGTTTAATGGAGAAATGAGTTTTTGAAATATTTTTTTTTAAATTGTTGTGTAGATGGGATCTTGCAGATTAAAGGATATGAGTTCAATTTAATTGTAAAGTAGCCATGGATCATCTGCAGATCTAATTTTTCTTTTTTATTTTTAAGATTTGTGAATTTTTTTTTATACTTTTTTAGGGTTTTGGGTTTGTATGTCTTCAGTTTTTTTTCAGTAAAAATAGATGGGATCTTGCAGATGAAAGGAAATGAGATCAATTCAATTGTAGAGTAGCCATGGATCTGCAGATCCGAAATTTTTTTTTAAAGGAGCCCACAGAAATGAGATCAATTCGATTGAATTGATAATGAAAAAGAAACAAGAGACAAGTTTTGATTCCCTTTCTTGATAAGAGGTCTATCAAGTAGACTATTTATAACTAAGATTTGAAGCAAAAACACTGAGAATGACCCATTTATGCATCCATCAAAGCATAGATCACCAAGAAACATTTAAGTACCTTCAATCATCCTGCTTGAGGACTACCTAAGGCAGGCCACTGCTGAAGAAACCTCAAATGTAGTAGACTATCATTAATTAAACCAACAGAGATCGCAACCAGGTAGAAAACTTCGCCGTGCTGGAATTTGATGACTTGCAAAAGGTGTAGGAATTGGAAGGCCAAATGGATTTTGTTCAAGATCTCCACCTATCACTCCAGGAGGGACAAGTGAAATTCGAAATCTCCTTCCAAGCAGGGAGAATAATGGTGATCGAGGGATTCTTCCCAGAAAAGGCAATCGCTTTGTATTCGTTTTTTCCAAGATCTAGTTACTTGGAGATTAGAAATAAGAGAAGATACCAGAGGGAAAAAGAAATCACGGTCGGATGTGATGGGGTACCTCGCCGGAGAGCAACGACGACAAAATCTATTATGCTGCCCAAGGTCGCCAGTGGTCGTCTAGACCAAATCTCCGTACGGAGATCTGTACGAGCATGCTTCGATGTATCGAGCTGCTTCTCCGCCGGTGGTCGTCCAGATCTCCGTGCTGAAAATATTTATTTGAAAAAGAAATTGAAAAGTGCCAACGAGGCATTACTACCGCACAAGATTTAGGCGCCAAATCATCCGCCACATCAGCTTCGGTAGAAGCTTCTGTAGATTTTGCTGTAATCCTAGCATTACCTAATCTCAATAAACAAAAGGCTGATGATAAAGAGAATCCTAAGATTCTCTATGAGCCATCCTAATAAAATTCATATTAGTCAAAATTAATTTTAATGTTATAAGTTAGAGAGAAATAAGAAAGATAACTATCAAGAAAGAAATAACAACTAGAGACTAACAATAAAGGATTTTTCTTACTAGAATTTTTGTGATACAATTACATGTAACAATGGCCTCTATTTATAGCCACATTGGTGGTGGTAGTAGTAGGTGAAATAGTGATGAAATTAGTGGTAGTAGTAATAGCAATAATGATGCTAGTGGTGGAGTGAATGGTGATAATGGTGATGGTGGTCTAGTGGTGGTCATCCATCATGATATATCACAATATCCTTTATTTACAGCACTCCTCCTTGGATGTCCACCACATTAATATAATTATCTCGTTAAAACCTTACCAGGAAAATCCAATGGGATAAAACCTTGGCGAAGGGAAAAGAGTACAATATCAACTTTATTGTGGTGTTGGACGCGTTATAGTTGCCTCGTTAAAACCTTGCTAGGAAAACCCAGTGGGACAAAACCTAAGCCAAGGAAAAAGAGTACAACATGCATAAAATCCAAAGATGATCCCCCTGATCTGGACTGAAGTGTGAGTATCCACAATTTGTAAATAAATGCTCTCCTTAAGTAATTCTCCCGCTCGAAATATAACATGTAAAACTAATTAGTCAGATGATTGAGCCGTCGCATGCCTATCCCATATATCAACTTCTGAAATATGGACTTGGGTAATGCCTTGGTGAATAAGTCAACTAAGTTTTCATTTGACCGAACTTGCTTGACGTCTATCACTTTCTTTCTTTGGAGCTCATGTGCATAAAACAACTTTGTTGGAAGATGCTTGGTTTGATTTCCTTTGATGAATCCTTCTTGTACTTGGGCAATGCATGTTGTATTATCTTCGTAAATTATTGTTGGCTCATTTGTGACTGGGGGTAGTTCACAATTTCCTCGTATATGTCTAATGATTGATCTCAACCACACACTTTCTCTTGTTGCTTCGTGAAGTGCAGTTAACTCTGCATGGTTAGAAGAAGTTGCTACAGAACTTTGTTTTGTTGATCGCCAAGATATAGCTGCATGGTTATTAATAAACACAAAACCTATTTGGGAACAACTTTTATGGGGGTCAGAAAGATAACCTGAATCTGCATAACCAACTAGATGGGGGTTGTTGGTAGGATCAGAAGGATAAAATAATCCCATGTCAATTGTTCCATGAAGATATCTCAAGATGTGCTTAACACCATTCTAATGTCTTTGTGTAGGTGCAGAACTATATCTTGATAATAAACTAACAGAAAAAGTAATATCTGGTCTTTGCATTGTGCTAGATATAAAAGTGCTCCAATGGCACTTTTGGATCGAGAACTTCTTCATGTTCTTCTATTGGTCGAAATGGATCTTTATCCAAATCTAAACTTCGCACAACCATGGGTGTGCTGAGTGGATGTGCTTTGTCCATTCTAAATCGTTTCAAGATCTTCTCAGTATATCGGGATTGATAAAGAAAAATCCCATTAGAACTTCGTTCTATTTGCAAGCCAAGACAAAGTTTCGTTTTTCCCAAGTCTTTCATTTCAAATTCTTTCTTCAAATAGTTAGCAGTTTTCTCCAATTCTGTAGGAGGACCAATTAGGTTTATATCATCTACATATACTGCTACTATAGCAAATCCTTTTATAAATTTCTTAATGAAGACACATGGGCAAATTTGATTATTTTTGTATCCTTCCTTTGTCAAATATATACTAAGACGGTTATACCACATCCTTCCGGATTGTTTTAATCCATATAATGCTCGTCTTAGTTTTATTGAACACATGCTCTTTGACTTTGTCTCTAGCATTGTATACCCTTCTGGGATTTTCATATAGATGTCAGTATCTAGGTCTCCATATAAATATGCAGTTACAACATCCATAAGTCTCATATCGAGATTTTCAGAAACTGCGAGACTAATTAGATACCTAAAAGTAATGACATCCATAACTGGGGAGTATGTTTCCTCATAGTCAATACCGGGCCTTTGAGAGAAACCTTGTGCCACAAGTCGGGCTTTGTATCTTTCAACTTCATTTCTCTCATTTCGCTTTCTTACGAACACCCATTTAAAACCAACAGGGTTTATGCCCTTTGGTGTTTCCATTATAGGTCCAAACACACCACGTTTCTCTAGAGATTTTAACTCTGCTTGAATAACATCTTTCCACATTGGCCAATCTTTTCTTTGTCGACATTCATTTACACTACGTGGTTCATTTTCATTATCATTGTCCTTTGATATCTCAGCAGCTACTGCATAGCTGAATATGTCATCGATGACAAACGCTTTCCTGTCCCATAATTCACTTGAACATGCATGGAAAAATCGAGATCTCATTATTTTCAGGTACCTGTGCCACATCAGGGGCAACCATAGGCATTTCAATGAATTTGGGAACTTGTGCATTTTTATTATTTGTTTCTGGAGCTCCAGCCACTATTGGGCTTTTATCAGGACAAGATTTTTCACTAGCTCTCTTTTTCCTAGGAGCACTATCTTTGGAACCTATAGGTCTGCCACGCTTTTGACGCGTGGTAGATTCATTTGCCGCCATTATTGGACTTTGTCCAATTGGAACATTTATTTTGGCTGGTACATTCATAGCTGGCATATGCGATTTTGTTATCTTTGCCGCATCATTAAATGCATCAGGTAATTGATTTGCAATTTCTTGCAAATGAATCATTCTTCTTATTTCATTTTCACATTGTGAAGTTCTCAAGTCTTGATGAGATAAAGTGGGTGTATTCCATGTTAATTTACACCATTCACGCCGTTCTATAGCAACATTTATTTTATTAATAAATTATTACTTACCTCCCCCTAACGGCGAAAAAATTGTCTCATCAAATTGTATGTTCATACCTTCAACATAAAGCAAATAAGATTCATGAATATTAATTCTAGCACAAGAATAATAATAAAACAGTTCATGAAAAAACATACCATAATAAAATATGACTCACAAACCCATAATTAATGTTTCAAAACAAACCAGACACTCATGGCCTAGACTTTCTATGAGGGAAATCAAATTTAAACACACATGACTTGTAAATGTAAATAGTTGAAAAGTAAAAAAAATGATAACTAAGCAAGTACTAGTCGCAAAGTAACCAAGCAATTACAGCATTGAAGGTGGATTTCCCAACATCTCCTCAAATTGTTCATTGCTAATAGGATTTCCATTCTGATCTTCAAAAAAATCAGATGTATCCAATTGAGTGATGTCCAATGGATCATTATTCCAATCTTCAATTAGATTTGTTTCCACTTTCTTTGATTCTTTGAACTTTTCAACCTTTTCTTTAGAAGTTCGGCAATATTTTGCCCAATGTCCCTCCTTGCCACATCTGTGACAAGCATTATTGTCTTTATTGGGTTTATTTTGAGGATTGGAATT
>MVGT01001736.1:189641-199798 GCA_002174775.1 Macleaya cordata
ATTGAGCTTGAAGGTTCAAGCTTGTGGTGATATACTTGAGGAGTCAAGTATTGGTTCAAGGTGCGGGACTTGTGGAGTTCAAGTTGGAGACGCATCAACATTTACTAAGAGGCAAATTCGTGGAGTTCGAATTTGTGGAAGAACTGTACACCGTAGCTGTTGGAGCGTAGAGGGAGTCGTAATTCGTGTCCATCGAGTGGTAAATCGGGTTGTAAGTTCTCAATAACTTTTAGTGGATTTTTGCTGGACTAGGTCCCGGGGTTTTTCCCAGTTTGGGTTTTCCTCGTTAACAAAATCTCTTGTGCATATTTCCATACTTGTTATGAGATTGAAATATTCGATTCTTGTTCTTAATTCCGCATATTAAGAATCGAATAAGTCAATACTCTTGTTAGAGATTTTTGTTGTACTCTTATCGCCTTAGTAATTTTTAATTAGGTGATAGTGTGATCCTTAACCATAGTCACATTGACATACGGTTAAGTTCATTAACTGTAGGGTGAATTTAGACTTTCACTAACAATAAAGGATTCTTCTTACTAGAATTTTTGGGATACAATTACATGTAACAGCCTCTATTTATAGCTATATTGGTGGTGGTAGTAGTAGGTGAAATAGTAATGAAATTAGTGGTAGTGGTAATAGTAATAATGATGCTAGTGGTGGAGTGAATGGTGATAATGGTGATGGTGGTCTAGTGGTGGTCATCCACCATGATATATCACAATCCTTTATTTACAACATTTAACCTAATTTTGACCCTTACTCACTGGAAACCATCCTATGATTTTAATATAAAATATTATATATTTTCTAATAAAATTAATACTTAGTTTAAAATAAAAAAAAAGTCATAGGGATAAGATAGAGAAAGGGGAAGAGAGAGAAAAAAGAGGGGAGAGGGATCGTCAGACTCTGATCCCTCTCTTTCCCCTCTCTCTTCTCTCTTCTCTCTTCTCTCTTCTCTCTTTCTTTCTCTCTTTCTTTCTCTCTTCCCCTCTTTTCTAAGTTAACTCCCTTCTTTTTCTCACTTTCACTCTCTCCTTTCACTCTCTCCTTTCTTTTCCCTTTTCTATATCTTTTTTTTTTCTTTTTATTTTTTCCGTAAATCGGTACCCAATGCTTCAGAACAAATAAAAACAATTCGGGGGAGAAGTATGGTTTAAGGAACTAATAGTAGATGAGTACTTTGATCTCAAGATTGACGTCATGAGAGTTTTTAGAATACTATGGTTCATTAAAAAAGCAAAAATTATATTAAGATTCGCCGGATATTGGTCAAAAGTTCGCCGAAAAAATCATCAAAGATTTATTAGAGAGAAAAATGATTGTTTTGAAAATAGAAATTTTTATGAAGGGTCATTTTAAAATAAAAAATTTGTGAAGGTGGTTTTACAAAATTTAAAACCTTATTATTTTATTATTATAAATAAGGATTGCTCATAGTAAAATCATAGGATGGTACATAGTTGATTTTGGGAAAACTAGGATGGTTCATAGTGTAGGATGGCTCTTAAAGAATTCTAGGATCCTCAATATCATCAGTCTAGACAAAACCATAGATAGAGAGAAAAAAGAAATTTACAATATTAGGCTGAAAACCCTCCTTTTATAACGGTTTTATGGAAAGGACAAGCATTTTTTGTTTTGTAAGCCTAATTTCCACTATTTAGCATTTTGTAAGCGAAGGAGTTAGTTCCTTCTTTTATTTTAAAACTGTAAAATTTTAGTACCTAAACTACCCTTCCTTTACTAAAAACGTCGACTTCGAACTGTTTTTGCTTGTGGGGACCGATGACGTGGCAGAGAGAGTTTATAAATCAGATTTTAACAAAATTTATATTTTTGAAAATTATTTTTCAAGATCTCCAAAATGAGACCAGACAACAATATCAAATTCAAAAAAAAAAAAAAAAACCTTTGTAACTCGAATATGCACACAAATTGTATAATAAAAAACCTAGAAATTATGCAAGTTGTAATTGCATATGCTATTTTGCATACTTTTCAGCATCTACACTTTTTTAAGCCTCTATACAAACAAATTACATAATAAAAACAACCTAGAAATTGCATTTGTATAGTTAAAAACTTATGCAAATTGTATAATAAAAAACTCAAAAATTATGTAAGTTGTAATTTGTATAGGCTATTTTTGTATACTTTGAGCATCTGCATATTTGTGAGCCTATATACAAAAGGATTGTATAGTAAAACAACTAAAAAATTACATTTTTATAGTAAAAAAAAACCTATGCAAGTTGTAATTTGCATACAATCTGGGTTTTTATAGCTTCGTAAATGAGTTTTTTTTGGGTTCTTTTAATTTTTAATTGTTTATTATAATTTAGTATTCATGTCTGGTCTTGTTTTAAAGATCTTAAAAAATGCTTTACAACGGTATAAATTTTTCTCAAATCCAATTTATATTTTAAAAGTTATAGCCATTTTTATGTTCAAATTCATTAATTGGAGTTTGCTAACGTGCACTGTTGTTATTCAACTTATAGTTTTTTTATCTTTTTGCATCGTGCTAACGTGTGCCGACGACTGTCCGTACATAAAAAAAAAGGTTGTCCTCCACGTCAAATTTTTTCCATGCAAGGGCATCCTACTCATTTTTCTTGACCTCATTGAAAAAAATCAATCAATCACTTGTTGGGAGGAGGAAGGATTAGGGTACCAAGCAAGCTTGCTTGCTGCAGCTCGATATCGTTAATCTGTTATTCTCGATCCATTTGTATGATAAGAGGAACAACCAAAATAAAAAAGGTTGTTCCTGCAATCCAAGCTGCTTTACCCTTACTTTTGAGGAGTTTTTTTTGTTTTTATTGATATGTATGCAGCATCAGAAGCTGCTTTTTTTCCCTTTCAATGATCGGGGATTGAGAGACGGTACTTGAAACCCTAGCTAGGATTCCTTCATTGAAAGATGGTGCTTGAAGCCAAGAATGGCCGGACGTAGAAGCAGGTCTAGGTCACATAATCTGAAATTCGACAACTGTCTTAGATTTACAGGTGATTTTGATGGGTGGTTTTGGGGTAATTGAGGGAGGGAAGGCTGTTTTGATAAAATAAATTAAACAAATTTTACCATATGGTGACAATATATAGGTTCTTTAGCCTTGTAGCAAAGGTGGCGTCGTAGCAAAATTGGACACTTTAAAATGTTTCGATGAAGAAGAGACCTGTAACTTATGGAGAAGTTTTGAAGTAGGAGGGCTGAGGGCAAACTTCTATATATTAAAACAGGACGGTATCTTTTTATGTATAGCCATCAACGGCTAAAACATATGAAGGAATCTTTTTTTTATTCCTCATCAATGGTTTGGGTTATTTTGAGTTTATTTGATTTACACTTGATTTACATTTGACGGTGGAGTCGCGTAGAGTGAATCCGGTGGTGCCGGTGGTGGTGGTGGGGAGAATGGATAATTAATTTTCACAATCTTTATTCCACTTAAATGAAGAGCTAAATGACTAGAATACCCTTTTTTGAAAAAAATATTTGCAAACCTTAATTACGAGGTATTGAACCGTGGTGGTTGTGGTGGTGGTGGGGAGAATGGACAATTAATTTCTACAATCTTTATTCCACTTAAATGAAGAGCTAAATGACTGGAATACCCTTTTTTTTAAAAAAAATTTGCAAACTTTAATTACGAGGTATTGAGCCGTACTGGAGGTACGGCGATATACCTAGTTTGACACCATGAATGACCTAAAGAAAATCCAACGGTTAATATTGAAGAGAAAATATTTTCCATAACTGTCTTTGGCCATATTCTAGTGAGGATGATGTACGCTGCTATTTACATCATAGACCCTGCCAACGTGACACCAAAAAAATGGTGTAGATTTCTCCACCAAGGGGTTAAGAGTTAAGACAAGTACTATGTATCCCTTAAAATTTGGCTATTCAAACCTCAAATGATAATTAGAGGGAAGGGCAAGTGCTAAGGGTGAGCCCCCAAAATTTAGGAGCAGCCATAGACGGGTTGGTTGGCGACACAGTGTCGCTCAATCTTTCTTTCTTTTTTTTTAAACGAAATAGTGTTTGGGCGATGGAGGGATGAAGGGCGAGATTTGCTCCATCGACCATTTTTTTGTTTTAAAATAATTATTTTGTTGTATACAAGTTTATATATGTTTCAATACACCAAGCATGTGAGGGCCACTCGGATGATCTACATGGTGAGGAGAACAACATCACTAAATATTAGTTATTAGATCGCATCCAAGTGGGCTCTATCTTTCCACTAAATTGGAGAAGTTTGAGGGATAAAGGCAACTTACTAAGGTTACATTTTTCCCCCAAACTCCTCCGCCCAGCCTCATATTTGAGGCCGAAATTAAGGGAAAAAGGGATCGATAAAGGGTCTAGAGGCCGAAATTGATTTTTTTTGAGGATGATCTACATGATGAGGAGAACAACACCAAATATCAGCTATTAGATAGTATCAAAGTGGGCCCCATAAACTTGATGTTTCGAAACATACGAAACCTTCATACAAAAAAAAACTCTAAAACAAAAGGCGGCGACAGAGGGAGTGTCGCCTTTCACACCCTCTGTCGATCCCTCAAGTTCAACTTCAAATATAGAGCTAGGTAGAGGAGTTTGGGGGATAAGTGTAACCTTAGTAAGTTGCCTTTATCCCTCAAACATCTTCAATTTGCCTTTATCCCTCAAACATTTATTTTGATGTGCGATTTAACGAAGTTCAATAGCTTATGGCAGTAATTGGGTCAAAGTAATGTTTCAATTAGGCTTCTTATCTTTGTTCTTTCTTTTAAGCACTTTAGCAAACCAAAAGAGATAAAAAATTTATTCCCATATTTCAAATGCTAAAAATCGTAAACTTATTAGTCTCCAACCACCCTCAAAAAGAAGAAAAGAAAACAAAAGAAAAAGAAAAAGAAAAGGGTAAAAAACTTACCTCAATTCATTCAAGGCATTTTAAAACTTCCAATGTACCCTCTTTCTGTTATCGGAGCTGAGTCTAAAGAACTACCGTTCTCTTATAATATTATGCCATTTACAATCGATGGTAACCAAGCAGTCACAATCTCTCAACACTGGAGAGAACTCTGAAGAAAGAGGTGAATGAAGAGAAGATGAAAAGATCCTAGTGCAAAAAAAAAGGATAAATTAAACACTTATTTTATTGCAATGGGAAAACTGTAGGTCAGATTTGTAAAACTGTAGCTCTTGATTATAACAAAAGCTTTTTCTTTTTCTTTGTAGACGAGGAGTAGAATTGTAGAACATAAATTAAATAATTTTCTTTTTAATCTATTCTATTCTTTAAAGGGAATCGACCCTAGGGATAGTTATTGAGGTTGAAAATTATTCTTTCTAATTTTACCCAAGTTAAAATGAATCTACGAAATTTTTAAAATTTGCAAAACAACTTCGAATGGGGCTACTATGGTAAATCTAATCTACCAAAGGATTCAAAAGATACACGTTGCCACTAAACCACAACTGTTACAAAAATGTAGTTGTAAGAGAGTGGAGTTTCCTTTTATACCCCTTTAAAAATTTTATTTTCGTTTGGATAACAACTGCCACAGATTAAAGTAAGACTTATAATTGTCAATAATACCATCGATGTTGATCCAACACGTTGAGATCGACTCAAATGGTTCCGAAAAAATCTCTATTTTCAGTTATGTAAAACTAAAAAGAGAAGAGAAAAACTGAAATCATTTGAAGAGAAGTAGAAGAAGAAGATGATCGTGGTGGTTCAAACCTTAATCTTTTGAAGAGAAGTGGTTCAAATCTGATTTTTTTTAAGAGAACTGGTCCAAATCTGAAATCTTTTGAATAGAAGTGGTTCAAATCTTTTGCAGATAAGTAGTATTGCAAATTCGATATTAGTAGAAGAAGAAAAAGATTTTGGTGATTCAAACCTTAAATATTTTGCAGTGGTGGTACTTCTTGGTTCAAAATCCATTGAACTACAGGGTGATTGTTTGAGTTTTGCATTGGATTTGTCAATCATAAGAGTAGATGTTGAGGTAAGTGAAATTTTCCTCTTACAATATATTAGATTTCTTGAAAAATAAATGTTTGGGGTTAAGTTTGAGGAAACCCAACCCTTAGTATTGTAGAATACCTGTTAATCAATTTTTTTTTAATTATTGTCGTAATCTTAATTTAATTAAGTATTGTAATTTGTGAAGTATCCCATTAATTAATTGACGAGAAATTTAGGTATGGCGAGTTGACTCAGCGCATATAACCCCAACTTTTTTTTTGGGAAATTTGACTCAATAGACCGATCTATTGGGTGGTTCGGCCGAATAGTTCGGATGAATTTGGTGCAAGAATTATAATCCCAAACAAATTTTTCGGACTGTTTTGCCCCCTATATAAACCAGAGTCCCTGTTGGAGACTCTGGGTTTTTCTTCTAAAACCCAGTTTGAAGCTCACCGAAGTGTAGTCTTCAACTCTTCCCGTCCGATCAGCGGCTACAAATTCAGTCAGAGAAGAGAAGGAAGGAAGAAGGAGAAGAAAGGGAGAGGAAGAGAAAAAAGAAGAAGAGAAAGGAGCCGCTCCAGGCGAATCATGCCGAAGGAAGGAAGGAAGGAAGGAGGATGTTGGAGTTTCAGGACCTGAGCTCGATCTCCCTGCCGCCATTGAAGCCCTCCCTGAGCTCAAACTCTCTTCCTCGAGTTCAGTCTTTCTTCCTCGATCTCTACTTCCAAGCCGCCATTAAAGCAACCAAAAGAAGCTGGTTTTTTATGAGGTTAGTGTCCATCATCTTCATTATTCAAACCTTAAATTTGATAAAGTCATCATATTTTAGGGTTTTAACTAAAACCCATTTACAATCCTATTCATCTATTTCTTTTTTTTTTTTTTTTTTGTGATATTTTGGTTGGGAGAAATTAATAGACGTAGTAAATCGACATCAATGTTAGAGAAGATTAATGGGTTGAATTATTTTGGTTACCATCAATGTTTTTTATTAAATTGAGTTAGGATTTTGATTTATCTGCATGTGTTACCGGACTAGAACTGCCCTAGGATCAATATACTGGTGGGTCTTCCAACTTGCATAGAATATATGAATGAATTTTGATTTATTTTCACTTTTAATCCATATTGAACTATCTGCACAAGGTGTTTTAACAGAATTTGATAATTTTGGTATAAAATTTTCTTTGAAAATCAGGAGCTTGTACTAATGTAGATAACATTCACTTCTCTCTTAATAGGAACATCACTTGAACAAACTAACACAGGAATCACAGAACGAAGTGGCTGCTGCTGATAAGGTAATTCCTTCCCCATATCATGCGTAATATGCAAAAATCAACTTTGAAAATTATAGGTTCCACTCAATACTCTTCGACGGATGGAATCTGTCTTAAACTAGAACTGCCCTTGGATGAATATACTAGGGTTGGTAAGGGGAACTCTACTTGACATTGCCATACGGAAGAAAACATCCTTTGTAGGCTTGAATGTGGGTTTCGAACTGTGAAATGTGGGTTTTGATTTATCTTTTTTTGCAGTATGAATTTGGTTCTGGAGTGTTTTGATTTTTATAAAATCTGTTACTTTTGGTGAATTCTTTTATAAGGCTTTGGGGTTTTTTCTTTGTGTTTCTCAGTTAATTAAAACACGAAAACTGAGGAGGTGATTGTCTCATTTTTCATTCTCAAGTCATACCAAACACTAACAATTTGGAGAAGAGGGATTCCATTCCATTTATTTTTACCTGTAAATGAATCGGGAATTCCGCAACAATTCATTTATTTTAACTTCATTGTAATTTTCGTGCCTGTTTGTTCTCACTCTATACATTTTATCAATATCATTCTATGTCATCTTACAGAAAAATTCCTACATATATCATGCATTCTTCTTCTAGCAGAATGTCTTACATGTCTTGCAACAAAGCCGCTAGACTATGCTATTATACATATCTTGATAGTATTCTTCATAGAAAGTCTGCTGCCTCAGCCATTATGTTGATATGATCTTTCAAATTCCTGAATAGTGGCACACCTTCATTGTGCATTACGGCATCCTGCTTTCGTTTCTGGTCTGCATCTTATTTTTTTGATTCTTTTTGTATTTCATTGCTTTGTTCTCCTTTGGCTCTTTATGTATTCTTTACTAATCTCTTCTTTTTACCCTCTCAATGGATAATTTATGATACTACACTCTCACACGGGCTGGGTTCTCTCTCTAACGGCAGATCCACCATTAAAGCATCTGCCATTCAGCTTGGAGTTGGGGGTTTCTCTCCCATGAAATCTGCCATTAAAGAAACTTAAGGAAGCTGAAGTAAGTGTCCTTCATCTTCCAATTGAACCCTAAATTTCGAAAATTTCATCACATTTTAGGGTTTACGGTTGATAATTTTTATAAATTCATCCAAATTTTTTCTGATGCGTGTTTTAACGATTAGTTGATAGAATGTTTGTTCATGTTGATCGATCATGCTGTAAGTAAGACAACTTCCATTTGATTTTTTGAAAATGGTCCTCTTCCTATATGAATAGGTTTGCCGGTAAATAGAATACTCACTGCTTTGTTCAACAACATTCACAACCAACTAAAGTAATTAATTTTGGTGCCCATTGATCATCATCGTCACCATGAATGGAGGATTGAAGTAATAAAATGCAAAAGTATGCTAACAGGATGCTAACTAACAAAATGCTAACACTAAGCTAACTGTGTGCTAATGTGAACTATGTTGCTGTCTCTCTTCATTTACCAGATAGTACATAGTTTCCCAAATATTTGATCATTTACGATTTTGAGCGTGTATATTTAAATCTTAAACTACCAAGGATCATGGTAATATAATGCTAACAGTTTGCTAACAGAATGGTACATGGCGTGTCCGTAATAGTTGAAAACGAAGTATGATATGCTTATTGCTGCATTTTCTATGATAGAAGTTTGTGAAGCCTAAGATGGTTGGGACGTGGGTGCATTTTGTACACAATTTTTTTGCGGATGGGATTCATGAAATTTTGAGAAGTATATAGTTTCAATTATATACTATTGTATGTTTATTCATTATAACTAGTGTGGTGATCAAAGCTCTTCGATCAGTAGTACCAGTTTTTGGTTGCTTAATTCTGTTTATAGAACTGGTACCTTTTAACTTCACCTCTCTCTCTCTAGGTGTAGAATATTTTGACGTGAATACTTGTTGATTTTGCATACGGCATAATTCCTACCACATGGAATGAACACATGTGGTAATTTTTATACCGCACATAATACAACTCTAGCCCTACAATTTGTTCCATATAGAACAAAAACACGTGACCATACAAAATTGGCATATGACTTTCAATTTCTATTATGTTTAGCACACGTAGAATGGTGGTGAATTTCTAATTGCATTACAGTATGCTAACATGATGCTAACCACCAGTATGCCCGCTAAACTTGCGCTCAGAATTACTATGTTGTTGTCGGAGAATCTTCATTCATTTTATTTTGTTAGTAATTAGGGCATTCCCACCCAATACATAAATTGCTGCATTTTCTGTGATACAAGTTTGTGAAGCCTGTGGGTGCATTTTTTACACAATTCTTTTGCGGATGGGATACATGAAATTTTGGGAAGTATATAGTTTCAATTATATACTATTGTATGTTTATTCATTATAACTAGTGTGGTGATCAAAGCTCTTCGATCAGTAGTACCAGTTTTTGGTTGCTTAATTCTGTTTATAGAACTGGTACCTTTTAACTTCACCTCTCTCTCTAGGTGTAGAATATTCCTTGTGAATACTTGTTGATTTTTCATACGGCATAATTCCTACCACATGGAATGAACACATGTGGTAATTTTTATACCGCACATAATACAACTCTAGCCCTACAATTTGTTCCATATAGAACAAAAACACGTGACCATACAAAATTGGCATATGACTTTCAATTTCTATTATGTTTAGCACACGTAGAATGGTGGTGAATTTCTAATTGCATTACAGTATGCTAACAGGATGCTAACCACCAGTATGCCCGCTAAACTTGCGCTTAGAATTACTATGTTGTTGTCGGAGAATCTTTATTTATTTTATTTTGTTAGTAATTAGGGCATTCCCACCCAATACATAAATTGCTGCATTTTCTGTGATACAAGTTTGTGAAGCCTGTGGGTGCATTTTT
>MVGT01001736.1:209353-227914 GCA_002174775.1 Macleaya cordata
ATGCAAATTTCATTTTGCATATGCAAAATAACATTTGACACATGCAAATGTCATTTGGCATTAGCAAATTAAGATTTGACACATGAAAATTTCATTTTGCATATGCAAAATAACATTTGACACATGCAAATGTCATTTGGCATTAGCAAAATAACATTTCACACATGCAAATTTCATTTTGCATGTGCAAAATAATATTTGACACATGCAAATGTCATTTGGCCTATAAAATGGCAATTGGCACGGTTAGGCACGGCTATGGCACGAGTTGGCACGATCAGGCACGCTAATGGCACGATTGAGCACGCTAATGGCACAGTTGATGGTGGCACGGTTGTTGGCACAGTTACTGACACGTTAATGGCACGATTAGACACCGCTAATGGCACGACTAATGGCACGGTAAGGCACGGTAGGCACGATGTGCCGGCACAGCACGACACGGCTTAGAGCGTGCCGTGCCAATGTGTCGTGCCATGCCGAGTGATTTGTGTTCATGGCACGGCACGGCACGGCACGGTTATTAATCGTGCCAGCCGTGCCTCGTGCCGGGCCAGCACGGCACGCTACTTAGCCGTGCCGTGCCAGCACGACCCACTTAACATCTCTAGACCAATGTAAATTTATCGTAAAAATATATTTGATATTAATAAGGGTTAATTTAGTTTACCCCCTCAGAATAATTAGCTAATCGGATTTACCCCCCTAAAAGATCAGATATTTAACTTACCCCTTTCACGATTTCTGTGATTCAGCCGTTAGAAGGCACGCGTGCATCTTGCATGCTCTATTTTTTGACAAAAATACCCATCACCCCTTACTCACGTGTAATTTAGTTTATCCCCTAGAATAATTGGCTAATCGGACTTACCCCCTCTCTCAAAGATCAGATAATTAACTTACCCCCTCAAACTCACGGTTTCCGTGATTCTGCCGTTATACGTGCATCTCGCACGCTCTATTTTTTGACGAAAACACCCCTCACGCCTTACTCACGTGACTTTTTTAAGTTTCTCTAATTTACTATTCCCGGACTACCCTTACACATGGGTCTCCAACCCTTACAAACAAAAAAGAAAAGGAATTCAATTAGCAAAATAAATTAAAAAATTTAAAAAATTATCTTACCCCCCTACTGTAATTAAAAAAATTGAATTAAACCCCAGCTTTTAATCGTCAAAAAATAGAGCGTGTGAGACGCATGTGTAACGGCATAATCACAAAAACCGTGAGTTTGAGGGGGTAAGTTAATTATCTGATCTTTGAGGGGGGTAAGTCCGATTAGCCAATTATTCTAGGGGGTAAACTAAATTACACGTAAGGTGTGAGGGGTATTTTTGTCAAAAAATAGAGCGTACGAGACGCACGTGTGCTTTCTAACGGCAGAATCACGGAAACCGTGAGTTTAAGGGGGTAAGTTAAATATCTGATCTTTGAGGGGGTAAGTCCGATTAGCCAATTATTCTGGGGGGTAAACTAAATTAACCCTATTAATAAAGAAAAAATAAGGTGGTTTTGAGAAAGAAGGGTGCAACGAAACTTAGCCTGTCGTTTATTAGTAATAACTGTAGCACGTGCATCTTGAATCTTGTGAGTAGAAACATATCGAATGGTAGTTATATTTTTTATTTTTTTCTTCTTCAAAAAATGTTTTTGAAAGCGCTAGATTATATATCTTATTTGAGATAATCTTTCAAAAGTCAAGAAAATATTTTTAGACGGTAGAAGGTCATATCAAAATAATTGTTTCCAACAGTGCTTCCTCTGATATTTATACAATATAATGAGTGAAAACATGTTCTTTCTTCTTTTTCTTTTACTATATTTTTAAATATTTGTGCTTAAAATATTATGTAAGAATGTAGAAGTCATTTTTTCTTAGGAAATGGTAAATTTGAGTTTTGTAAAACAGCTGATCAATTTTTTATAAAACTATACTTCTTTACGAGTTCTTATGACAACATTTCTCACTCAAGAAAAATAGACATTTGCACCAAAAAAACTACTCCAATATACTAATGTGAACATAAATTTAAAAGATTTTATTTAAATTTACAGGCTAGAATGCAAAGACATTATCAAATTGACTGTCTATAAATAGACGAAACTTATATGCATATTATATTATATCTACTACATAGCCAATAAATAAGGGCTACTTAATTTTAGGGTCAATAATAGTTGACTGAATTTGATGTGTGTTTTAATAGGGGCTACTATCTTTTGGTCAAACAATAAAAATTTTAGATTTTCTATATATTGTTTAACAATTTCCTTCTCATTTCACCAACCTAACGGATTTTTCCACCACCTTATTCAGCATCACAACACCGAGTACATTCAACCTCATTCGACTCAAATATTTCGAACATTGAATCTCACATTTGGGAGTCTTATATATATGGTACGAAATAAACTCTATCATTAATTGAAAATTTTTTTTTTTCTTTTTTTTCACAAAACAAGTTTGGGGAAGGCATTCGATCATCAAAACATCAAAAAAAAAATTTTGGAACAAAAGAAAGCAAAGCATTGTAGAGAAAATTAAAAGTACAAAATTATTTTTAAAAAAAAGGGGTTTTGAAAAAAAATCCCTGTAAAAAAAGTCATTATGATTTTAGTCCTTGTTTTATAAATTTAGTCCTTACTTTTGGACATAAAAGTAGGGACTAAATTTATAAAATAAGGACTAAAATCATAATGACTTTTTTTACAGGGACTTTTTTTACATTTTCCATAAAAAAAATGGTTGTGCGTGCTCTATAAGTTTGGACAATATAAATAGTTCATCCCTTTTTTTTTCTCCATAGAAAGGCATCTGTTCGGTTGTTGGCTAGAATTACATATGAGTTTATTTTTTAAAAATAAGTCAAAGGAATTTTGCTTGGTCATGGTAGCCCTAATCACCAAGTAGATCTTAACTTAGGTGGCCCTTATCGGTTGCCTATGCGGTAGATATCACGAGCCTATATTAATTGTACATGTACATGTAGCCGCTGATCTATTATATATGTTATATATGGTTTCGTTCCAAATCTATTATATATGTCGTATAAGTGCAATCATTACACTAAATTATAGTAGTTTTCTATATAAATTTGGTGAAATAAAATATGAATAAGTGTTGAGAATAGTCCCACATGAAAAGATGAAAGCCTTACAACCTAATATATAAAGATCTTGAGCCACTCATTGCCAATTATTTTCGAGTTAGATACCTACAAACTTAATAATAACTACGCCACATTAATTAAATTCCAATCACACTTTTGTCATATTAAACAAATAAAATACACATATTATTATTATTATTACTCCAAAATTTTGTAAAAAATTGTCGCGCTTTGCACGAGGATTAAAATATTGTTTGTGCTTTACAAGAGCATAGAGAGACTAATTTATTAAAAAGTTTAATAAGAAATTATTATAATATAAAAAGAGTCACAGAGAAGTGAGAACGGATCCGCATGTATCATTTTGCAGATCCGTTATCATTTTTATTTTATTTTATTTTTGAGTGACAACTGGTAAGGAGGTAAAAATATATTAAAAAAAATAAATTAATGTAAAAATTCAAAAAAATAGAAATAAAAAATATTTATACTAAAGAAAGGTATGACTCTCATAAAAAAAACCTAGCTATCAAAGATGATCTTTCATATCAAAGGTTATCCATCGAACTTCCTACAAATTAGTTTATATTTCATCTTGGCAGAGTGCTAGCTGAGACGCCTCTGGATATTTAAGGAAACAAAAAGAAACACCACCATTACCATTCTTAATTGATTCTACAGGCGGTTTAAGCTAGAGAGAGAGAGATGAGTACTACTAGTACTACTAGTTACATAGAAGAGAAAGAGATTGTAATTGTTGGTGGTGGAATATGCGGCCTTGCCACTGCCCTTGCCCTTCACAAGTATGTAATACGCACAGCTTCTATTCCACCTCCTCCTTTTATTAGCTATATCAGAGTCTTCTGCCCGTGTATTGCACTTGATTATTTACGTTGAGTAAATATATATTAAAAAGGATTCATTAGGAGTTATTTCTTCCTCTATTAACGACTACTATCTGTACTCTTACACCTTGTTATACTAATGTGTGGGCCCACATAGAAATAATTTAAACGTCATTACTGATCAAAATAATGAAAAGTTCATAATTGTCACAAAAAATAAATTATTTCTACATGGGCCTACAATAAGGTGTAAGTGGAGCGTAAGAATAATATCTGTAGAAGTGGAATGTGCTAAGAGAGCGTTTGGCAACCACTTAAGAAGTTTATAAGTCAAAAAGCAAAAAAGTTTGTATGGTAACATTTTTTCAAAGTGACTTCCAGAAGCATAAAAGTTGCTTCTTTTTGAAGTAAATTTTTTTTGCTTTTCTATTTCTAAGAAGTTGCTTCTCCTCGAGTACCGTTTAATAACTAATAACTCATCATTTATTTAGACTTTTAAGTCAGTCGTTTACCATACAAACTTCTCCTTATTTTTTACTTTTGAAAAGTACTTTTGCTTTTTTTTTTAAAAACAGAAGTACTTCTGCTTCTGATTGCCAAACGCCCTCTGAAGGCTTAATTAAGAAGTTGCATGGATAAAACATTTAGCTCCATTAATGGTGGTGTTGTTTTTTTTTAGGAAGGGACTTAGCAGTATTGTGTTAGAAAGAGCAGAAGGTGTGAGGACTAGTGGAGCAGGACTCAGTATATATACAAACGGTTGGCGTGCATTGGATCAGCTTGGCGTGGGAGCTCAGCTCAGACACAAAGCTATTCCCCTAAAATCGTAAGCCTCCAATCTGCAAGCCCTTTCTCATATTTACATATATTTTTATTTTTGATCGGCATATTTACATACATTTTACTAGAGGAAAATCCATCCCAAATTGTTGTCCAATGAAGACCTATTTATATGCACATGATCAAATGACTAATTTGGTGCGGAAATTTTTCTCATAAAAAATCAGTTTGTTTCAACATTTCTATTCCCATCAAAAATTGGTTGCAAATCAACGGTAAATTAATTAATGTGTCGAAACAATAGTTGAAAAATGACTTATGGCAATGGTGAAAAAACTCAAAGGGCCTAAGTGAAAACTACAAAGAGAGGGCCTTTTTTGGCCACAACAAAGCATAGCTTCCCGTGGCTAATTAAAATGCATCATTGGCCATGGGGAAACGTTCTTCGTGTGGCCAATTTTAGAGCTTCAATGGCGATGAATCCCTAACTAAAATTTCTAAGTTTTATAGCAACGGAAATATGGAACCGTGGCTAATGTGGGTTCTAATATTTTTTCTATTTTCCGCACAATTTGATATATCTGGTGCGTTCTTTGAACAATACTCTACCCTCTTCGACCACCATTACTCCTCTCAATGATTCCTCTCTCCTATCTCTATCTCTCTCCAATTTGAGGGTACCCAAAACAATGTGGTGGCCGAAGGGATGAATAGCTCATCCAAATCGTTATGAAAGGGTACCACACATTCACAAGGAGACTGCGCCTTTTCATTTGATTGTATATACTTTTTTCTTTTCTTTTTGATTTTTTAATTATTTATTTTTAATATTCTAAAATAACTAATATGACAAAAGTGAATTTTAGTTAGCCACCGTAGAAAGAGTCAAATGGCCACGATGGTAACAATCCTCCGTGGCTAAAAGTCCCAGTTGTAACTTGTAAATGGGTATGGTGGAGCACAACTCTGTGACAAATACTCTGTCACGGTTGTTTACAGTGGTTAAAAAGCATTAGTAACCACTATGAGACATCCATCACGTGACCAATTTTTACAGTTTCATTTACATTTGCAATTTCGCTACAAACCTAAATTTTTTTCATTGCACCAAATTTCTCTGAAATTTGGTGATGATTTGTTAGAAATCTGAATTTGGAATGTCTTTTTTGTTGCAAATCTGAATTTGCAATTTCAATTTTGTTGCAATCTGAATTTTTGAGGTATCTAGTAACCTATCAGAAACTTTGACAACGATAATGAACAAAACACTAACACCATCAACAATATAACTAGAGAATAACCAATCCATTATTTGCCTTCTTATATCGCCATCGAATTGGATGCAAGTATGATTTTGTAATCTAAATGTGTTGCAAATCTGAATTTGTAATTTTATTTTTTTTTTGAAAAAATCGAAATTTACAATAAATTTGCCTCTCTCTCTCTCTCTCTATCTCTTTCTGTCTGTCATCATTGAGTCTTTTTCCTTATAAATCTAGAGAGAAAGTAGAGAAAGAAAGATCAAGAAAATAAAGAAAGATCTGAGAATTTGAGATTAGTTGGAGGAGGGAGTGAGACAGATGAGAGATTTGAGGAGAGAAAAAAAGGAGAGAGAGAGGCGCCATTAACGCCTACTTGAGAGAGAAAGAGAAGAGAGAATAGAGAGAAAAAAAAGAGGGAGAGATGTTGTTAACGTCTAAAGAAAGAAAGAGATGAGATATATTGAGAATAGTCCCACATGGGATATGAGAGCCTAGCAAACCCAATATGTAATGATCCTGGGTCACATCACTCATTGCCAATTGGTTTTGAGTTAGATGCCCACAAACTTAATATGGTATCAAAGCGCAGGCTCACACGTGATAGGTCCAATGGCTACACGTGCTCTATGTCACCAAAAAGAGTTCCACATGTTAGGCTCAAAAGAACCCCACACGTGAGGGGGCGTATTGAGAATAGTCCCACATGGAATATGAGAGCCTAGCAAACCCAATATATAATGATCCTGGGTCACACCACTCATTGCCAATTGGTTTTGAGTTGGATGCCAACGAACGAAAATACAAAAGATCCAGAGAGAGGCACGATTATGATTGTCCATTAGAGAAAGAGAAGAGAGAGTATGAATTGACTTCTTTTGTAAAAACTATGGGACATGTGTTGGAATAATTTGTTTTTAAAAGTATGTGTATATGATCTTTTTTTTTGGTAGGAGGGGACTAATGCCCAAGTTACAATATGAAATAGATACACTGTAATCAGCGTGTGAGAAACTGCCATTAACATCATTACTAAGACGACTGCAGAGAAAGCCACCACCAATGAGTGCAAGAAATGCTACCACCACGGGCTCAGAGAAGGCTACCACTAACGGGTGCAAGAAAGGCTACCACCAACAATGGGCGCAATTTATTTAGAAATATTTGCCTACATATATATAATACATTACATAAGCCAAACTTAATGGTAATTTCACAGCTAATAAGTCTTGAACCCAATACCTCTCAAGTTATGGGAGGGATGCAAACCAACTGGGCAAGCGGTTATTTGCAATGTGTATATGATCCTTTACTACTTAACTTGTGGTGCATTAAATCCACGGACTAAAAACACAAAGTATTTTACCCTTGGATTAAATACATAACTTCTGTGTTTTTAGGAACTAAAAACCCAAAACCCCAGGGCTATTATTGTTTTTTTGATAGGAAACAACAATATATATATTAAGTAGAAACAGAAAGAGCCCTCAAACTAGGATCATTGCCTTTACATAGAAGATCATAAAGAAAAGAAGGAGGATCTGACGCAGATATTTCGGTTGTTAATGCTTTAGCTTTGGAGGCTAAAGCGTCAGCAATAGAATTTGCCGATCGATAACATAAATTAAAACTACAACTAGAGAACATAGAAGTTAGTTGGATCGCATCAGTAATAAGAGCTCTGGTGTGCCAACCAATATTACAGACCACATTATTTAAAGTCGAAATTATAGAATGAGCATCCCCTTCAAAAGATACATTCATATGCCCCAACTCCATAGCCCACTTGACTATGGAAAGTGTGAACTTTTGGAAAAATTAATTAAAGTTTTAGAAACTTCCTTTCTCTTGTATTTAAGGGAACTTCTATTTTAGGTGGGTTTTAGAAACTTCCGTATCTTATATTTGAGGGAACTTCTATTTTAGGTGGGTTTCCTTTTCATATTTAGTTAGGATTCCCTTTTCCTTCTAAGATTGGGATACTTATTGGAGGCTATAAATATAGGAGTAGGGCATTAGCCTAAAGCATTCAGAAAAACAACATTGAGAGTGTGAGATCTCTTGAAAGGGTTGTGAGTCTGAAGGTAGAGAGAAGAGTGTGATAGCAATATTGTAGAGAGAAGCAATATTGTAGAGAGAGAAGTTTGAGAAGCAAGCTAGAGAGAAGCGTGTGAGAGTAGTTGAGTGTGTGGCTTGCTTTGTAATCCCTTTGATCTTAGTGAAAGAAGTTGTTCTTTGCCGTGGACGTAGCCAAAGAGTGGTGAACCACGTAAATCGTTTGTGTTTTCTTTTATCTCTTTTCTCTATTTTTTTTGTGTTAGTATTTGCTTGTCATTGTTTGTGGTGAAAATCCTAACAGAAAGAGCCGCCATCCCTTTAGCTTCTTCTACTGCAAAATAACTACTTGGAATCAACCTGATCCCCCTGCACATACCATTTCTGTCACGTAGCACAATACCAATCCCAATAGGTTCATTTTTTAATATAAAGGAAGCATCAAAATTAAACTTGAAGTGATTTTGAAGGGGAGGGAACCATCCAATAGATGTACGTTCCAAATTCAGATGGGGAGTATGCCTTGTTTTAATAGTCTGAATAGTGTATTTACTAATGTATTTAAAAATCGAGAAGTAAGTATCCAAGGGATTAGCACTAGCATTTTCAAAGATGACTTTACATCTAATTTTCCAAATAAACCAACAATAAGTAGCACAAACTGCAGCCCACTCACCTAAAACATTAGAAATCTAACCAACAGGAGTAACAAACTAAGATATTATCCATTCTAGAAAAGAAAGAGGAGTCTGCATACTTAGAAAGGGAGTATAGTTTCCAGCATACCAGACAACCCTTGTAAAGGTGCATTTCATTAATAAGTGTTCCAAATCTTCTGTATGAGTTTTGCAAAGAGGACATAAAGTATCATTAGTATAAATAATAGAATGAAGTTTAATTTTAGTAGGAATCATATCATCAAAACATTTGTAGATGAAAAGTTTGACCCTAGGAGAGGTATTCATATTCCAAATTTGAGAACTAAAAGAGAGGGGAGGAGATAAAGCATGAAAAGGATTTATCAATTCATTATAAAGAGATTGAATGCCCAGGGCTATTATTGCATGCCCATTCAAAACAACTCCATCATTTAAGGTCCATGGAGATAATCTAAAGGACAATTTGTCATGAAGATGTTTTGATCACTATCTAGATCAACACCAGCGTTTAGAAAAATATTCTCACCAAAAATCAGTTGTTGGTTTATCTTCATGTGAGACTTATCACAAGCCAGGCAAATGCGGACAGAAGATCTGCTTTCCGAAAATTCAGTCATTGGGTCATTCTCGATTTATGGGGTGCAATTGGGGTGTGCTAAATGAGAATGCAATTAATAACCCTCATCAATATCATATTCGTAGCTAATAAAAAATATAATTTCCATTTTTCCAAATCTAACATATATATATATATATATATATATTTGATCAGCAAAGAGAATTTATTGAAATTCCCAAATCTAACATTGAGACGATATTCTATCTAGAAAGCTTATTTTTATATATTGCCTGTTTTGATAATTAATTTGTTGGGATAATTTATAGGGTGCGAGACATTTCGCTAAATAATGGAACACAAAAAGTGCAATCAGTGGGGTAAGTTTGCAATCTTCCAAGTTAAATTTTTTTTTGGTTGGTGAAAAGGAATTATTTATTGATCAACTCAAGTACATATGACATATACAAAAGACAATCAACACTCAATTGGGAAAAAAACCCATACAGCAAAGAAACCTCAAGGAGGTTTAAACAAAAAATCCCTCCAATTAACAATAAGATTCTCCAGATTAACCCCTTTTAAGTGATCATGACCTTCAGTCCAAATTGCCACCGTAACTTTAATATTCTCTATGTAATACCCTACTTTTCAAATCTTATAATCCAACTCAAATCATTAAACTTGAAAAGAAGAGTATTAGAAGGATACGTAATTATAGGCATTGTAAGAACAAAAATTGGTAATTCTTTTTCTCTATTCTATAAAATCCAACCATAATAGGTCAATAAAATTAACTCAAAAGANTAACTTATGCCCCTTGTTTAATGATATGAAGACATGTATCAATCAAAATGATCTTGTGGTCTAAATCAAAAATTTTGAGTGAACAAACATTATTCCTTAATGTTAGTCTACAACTAACCATATGTACACGGTTTACTGTAATGACCATAACTCATAGATCATAAGTCCAAATATCACAAGCCATACCATTTTGAAAACTAGATTCAAAGAGCTACAACTTCATTAGAAATAATCCAAGTTCAAATTCGGAGCATAAGATGTCCAAAACTAGGTCTAAAGTATACTGACAGACATAAATACGAATTTTAGAAAAAATATATAACATGTTGGGTTGTTTTAACCCAAAGAAAATAAAGATGGGCCTAGTCTACTTAATTATAGATTCATGTTTATGCTCAAGTCCATCACACAAATATTGGGTTAGGCCATCTAATCTCATAGACTCATGCCCTAGTCCATAAAAAATATTGGGTTACTACACTTAATTATGTTAAGTGTAGATCTCATACACTAATAAAATTTTGGGGTGCTACACTGACTCTAGCAACATCTCTTTCTTTATCCTCAAAGATCCTTGAATTTCTTTCTCTCCACAAATTCCGAAAAATAGCGGTAGGAAGTATGTCAACAATCAGTTCACCACTTTTCTCAAGACCCAGATTTATATCCTACGCTCCTAACAGATCCTTACATGACTTCGGGTTCGTCCATCTAAGCTGAAGATCCCGAAGAAAAGCAGACCAAACTTCCCTCGCTACTCTGCAATGAATTAAGAGATTGGAACAAGATTCCTCATTTTGCTTGCACATGTAGCAACATTAGGCCCAATTTTTCCTCTTTTCATCAACTTATCATAACTCAAAATTTTACCTTTTGAAATTAACCACATAAAAAAGCTTACCCTATGAGGCCAAATTAAATTCCAGATTTTTCGGTCTAGATTTTTTTTTTAATTAAAAAGCTCGACAAACCTTTAAAATATGATTCCACTGTAAAGTGATTTTCTTTACCCCAAATCCACTGTCTTTCGTCCTCCTCCCCCTCTTCAAACACAAATTGATTCAGCATACTATATAATTGCATAACATAATCTGCTTCATCTGTATACAACCTCCTTTTGAAATAACAGTCCCATTTTAGACTCCTATGCTGATCTCTAATGACCAAATTCATCACTTTAGCATCTTGAAAATTTGAAATAGAAAATAACTCAGGAAACAACACAGCCAATGGTTCATCACCTGCCCAACAATCCTTCCAAAATGCGATCTTATCACCTTTGACAACCTTCAAAGCAGTCCCTTTCTTGAATTGAGGAATCACGTTTGCATTTACTCTCTACAAACTAACTCCATAAGGTTTTTTGGACCCTTTTGCCTCCCACATATTATTATCCAAACCATACTTCTCAATAACTATAATTTTCCATAAAGCCCCATGTTCAATACCAAACCTCTAATGCCACTTAGCTAGGAGAGCCTCATTCACCTTCTTAATCCTTCTCATTCCCAAACCCCCCATAATCTTAGGCTTGCATATTACTTTCCAGCTAAGCAAATGAAAATTTTTAAATCCCTCCTTGTCATGTCAAAGGAAGTTACGCATTACTGTTTCGATCTTTGCCGCCGCACTGAACTTGGAATTGTAAAAAACGAGAAAGAAAATAGATTGGAAGACTCTCTAAAACACTTCTAATTCGAGTGAGTTTTCCACCTTTCGAAAGGAAATACTTTTTTCAACCAGCTAATCTCTTTTGAACCCTCTCCAGCACCACATTCCACATCGAGACACATCTGGATTTTCCACCAAGGGGAAGTCCCAAATATGTTGCAGGTAAAAAATCCATATTACACCCAAACACAAAAGCCAAATTATCTAAATTCTACACCTAACCAATAGTATAAATCTTTGACTTAATAAGGTTAATCCTCAAACCAGAGACGAATTCAAAACATAAAAGCACATATTTAAGATAACGACGGACTTGTTGAACGCTGTCATCAAGGCATATAAGAGTATCATCAGCGAACTGCAATTAACCCACTCTAGTACCGTTTCTAGAAGCTTCAAACCCTGTTAACCAACCTTGATCAGTAGCTCTGTTAAGCATAAGAGAAAGAGCGTCTCCAATAATGAGAAAGAGAAAAGGAGATAGAGGATCTCCTTGCCTCAAACCTTTAAAGCTTTTAAACTTTCCATTAGAACTACCATTGATCATAACAGAAAATCTGACTGTGGAAATATAAGCCTTTATCCACCTCCTCCAGTTAATCCCAAAATCCATTTTTTCCATTACAGTATCAAGAAATTTTCAATTTACGTTATCATATGCTTTCTCAAAATCTAATTTTACTGCCATACCTGAAATACCACTTTTGATTCGTGAATCTAAACATTCATTCGCGATCAAACAACAATCAGTTATTTGACAACCACTAATAAATGCACTTTGATTAATCGAAATCAAACTATTCAAGCATTTCTTAAGCCTTCCTGCTAAAACCTTAGCCAAGGTTTTGTAAATTGTCCCAATTAAGCTTATCGATCGGTAAAAAATCGTTCATATTTTTTACCTCCTCTCTCTCTTCGGAATGAGAGCCAAGAATGTCATATTTAATCTCCAATCCAAATAACCTGCATTATACAATTCTTCAGCCACTTTTATCACGCCCTGCTTTAAAAAATACCAACTTCTCATCAAAATACGCGATTGAAAACCATCTGGCCCTAGTGATCGGACCAAAACTTAATTACAAAAAAAAAAAAAAAAAAAATGCATCTATTTTGAAACTAACTATCTTTTGGTTTTGTTTGTTTATTTTTTTTAATTTATGTATATGTAGGAAAGGAGAACTTCGATGCTTGAAAAGGATTGATCTTATCCAAACTTTAGTAGACTGTCTACCGCATGACACAATACGTTTTGGATGCAATATACTAGCTGCCAAATTGGATCCATTAACTTCTCATCCTCTTCTTCAACTGCAAGATGAGATTTTCATCAAATCAAAGGTAATTAATTAACTAATCTTTAATTAGTAGTTAATTAAGAACTACGGTGAATTGAGGTATAAGTTTATAGGCATCCAGCTCAAAATCAATTGGCAATGAGTGGAGTGGCCCAGGATCATTATATATTGGGTTTGCTAGGCTCTCATATCTCATGTGGGGGACTATACGCACTCAACACGCCCCCTTAAGTGACGTGTGGCCGTTGGGCCTATCACGTGTGGGCCTATGCTCTAATACCATATTAAGTTTATGGGTATCCAACTCAAAACCAATTAGCAATGAGTGGTGTGACCTAGGATCATTATATATTGAGTTTGCTAGGCTCTCATATCTCAAGTGGGACTATTTTTATCACGCCCCCTCACGTGTGTCGTTCTTTTGCGCATAACACGTGGAACTCTTTTTGGGTGGCAGGGAGCACGAGTGGTCATTGGGCCTCCACGTGTGGGCCTGCGCTCTGATACAATATTAAGTTTTTGAGCATCAAACTCAAAACTAATTGGCAATGAGTGGAGTGGCTCATGATCATTATATATTGGATTTGCTAGGCTCTTATATCCCATGTGGGGCTACTCTCAACACGCCCCCTCATGTGTGGTGTTCTATTGAGCCTAACACGTGAAACTCTTTATGGGTAACGCGGAACACGTGTGGTCGTTGGGCTTATCACGTGTGGGCTTGCGCTCTGATACCATATTAAGTTTGTGGGAATCCAACTCAAAACTAATTGACAATGAGTGGTGTGACCTAGGATCATTATATATTAAGTTTGCTAGGCTCTCATATCCCATGTAGGACTATTCTCATTAATGTCATAGCTATAGATCTAAAGATGTAACTGGCATGGTTCAAAGTATCGTATCGTTTTGGAATGTATCGGATACGTACGTATCTTTTAGTATATCAATACGATAAATTAATGAAAATGATACTTTCTGAAACCTTTTGATACAGTTCGATATATTCCAATACATTTCGATATAAAAAGATACATTACGATACAAATCGATACATTTTGATACTTATTTTACTGATTTTTTTTAAATGGAATGTATGGGATTTGTATCGAACTGTATCGAAATGTTTCATAATGTTTCAAGGTGTTTGTACATTCTAATGTTTTGGCATTGTATCTTTCGTTTCGATGAATATATCAGTTTTTCAATAAACTAATACATTCAATCGGAACGAGATTTTAAACGTTGGTCACTAGTCAAATTCTAATACTATCACTAATAAAAATTGGTGGGATATAACATATGAGAGCATATCCTCTGTCCTCATTTGCATGTACCATCCATGTGCCTACGTTGTTTTAGGCTTGTGGAGCCCGCATAGAGACGAACTAACAACTGATTTTTTGTAAGATTGTTCATCTCACCATATAGATCATTCTAACAAAAAACTATTTTATTCTAAGACATCTAACGCTATCAAAAGTTAATTGAAAAATAAACCGTTCATTATCATTATTGTTTTCCGATCAACATCTGATGGGGTTAAATTTTTTTGAAATGATTGATTTTTTGCGAGAGTAGTGATCTATATAGCAAGGAGAATCATCTTATAAAATAATTAGTTATTGGTTCAAATCAAATCAACGTGGGCACATAGAGGGCATATGCAAACGGAGACAGAGGATCTGCTCTCATACTATATATAAATCCCACTTGCTAGCATTATTTATAGGAAGTGTTTGTTAAACTGATTCTCGAAGTAAAGTTATGGTTTGTTTGGATGAAGTTTTAAGTAGGGATTTTGTGGGGACAGGAATTTGGTAGAAAACTAGTTAGATTTATAACATGATTTCTAACTAGTTTTCCACCAAATCTCTAGTCCCCACAAAATTCCAACTTAAAATCCCCCATCAGAACAAACCATTTAATCACTTAATTTGCTATAATTTCACTCTTAATTAAATGCATTTAAGGAAGTTCATCAAGTTCAATACTAGTTATGATTGTGGGACAATACGTACGTACAGGTTGTGATCGTATGTGATGGAGTAAACTCAATTGTCTCCGAATTGCTAGACCTAAAACCTACAAGGGTCTACTCTACATGGGGAGTTAGAGGCTTCACAAGTTACCCATCCGGTCATGGATTCAGCAATGAGGTTATACGAATGATGAGAGACAATATGATTGTCGGCAGAATGCCAGTCGACGACAATCTCGTTTATTGGTTTGTTGCCCGACAATGGCCTTCTTCGGGTAAGATGAGAACAAACTATATATTCTTCTTTTAAGCTTCCCTAGCTAGCTATCTATCTAGTTTGTTGAATGTTAATTAGTTCATGTGAATGTGATGGTTTCATTAATTTCATAATTGTTGAGAACTCAATCGATCTATGAATATAAACAGATGATTCAAGAGTTTCAAAAGAACCCGAGCTCATCAAACGAGCCACCGTTGAATCAATTATGGATTTTCCAACAGAAATGGTAGAAATCGTAAAAAATGGTGATACCGAATCGGTGACTCTCACAAAATTGAGATATCGGGCACCATGGGATTTACTACGAGGGAGTTTTCGGAAAGGAACAGTGATAGTGGCTGGTGATGCCATGCATGCTATGGGTCCATTCTTGGGACAGGGTGGCTCTGCTGCCTTAGAAGATGCAATTGTATTAGCCAGAAATTTGGCACAAGAGCTGTGCATAACGGGTTCTAAAGGAATCGAACAGCGAATAATGCAGGTGAGAGTAGAAGCAGCGATGGATCGATACGTGAAAGAGCGGAGGATGAGACTGTTAATGCTGTCCACACAGACTTATCTTATTGGGAAGCTACTCGAAGCCACATCACCTTCCACTAAGTTGTTGAATGCCATTTTTTTAGTTGTTTTCTTCGGTAAGTCACTTAGCCATGCCCAATACAATTGCGGTCGTCTTTAAGATTATATTGTTGGGGGTATGTCCTAATAACAATGTTATAAACGTCAATGGTTTAATAAATAATATTTTATTCTTATTTAATATGCATAGTGAGATATAATATATAATGAATAATGCATATACAGGTGTTGTATAGGTGGAGGGATATAATTTATTAGAAGATGTTTAATGTTCATAATCTAGATAAACTATATTTATTGGGCGGACTATAATATATCAAGTTGATTCGTAAGTGATGTGGTGTATCTCCATCTACAGAGGTATAGACTTCTAAACTGATATGTTGATGTATCAAGAGTACATTGAACTAGATCGCTAAGAATACTTTCAATATATAATTGTCAGCATATTAAAAGGTATTCAGTAAACTACTTTGGGTAAAAGTTCTTAATCCTGAGAATAAACGTATACCCCATAAGTAGATCATAGTCATATTGTTCTACATACAGTGAGGTTGTTAAATTTATACAACGATCCATTCTGAGTAGAATGGATAGCTATGATCACTTAAAGGGATTATATTGTTCAATAAGGAATCTACAAGTTTAAATGAAATTCCCTTAAGTTATTGTTAGAATTATTTAATAATTTAGTTTATTTAATAATTCTTTTTTGAATGAAAAATACTTTTAGTTTTATTTCTTGAGTTGTGTCTGTTGGAGGTACTTTTTATGGGCCAAGAGACATGTGTCTCTTTGGAGGGACATCTTGTGGTTTATGGAGAGTCACCTTAGACTCTATATAAACCCACTCCTTCACTTTTTAATATAAGTTTTGCACAAGTTTTTTAAGAGTGTTTTGTGAGTTGTGTATGAGAGCACAAGTAGTCGTTAGTTCGCTAGGGCGTACAGATTTGAAGTGCTGCTTCTGTACGACGCGATCGTTATATCCTGGGAGACAAATGTCCATAAAACCGTCGGCACCGTTGCGGGGACGAATTTGTCTTAAGGACATTGTGTCTAACACAAGCCTCGATCACTTTCAAATAAGTTTTCTTATTTTATTTATTTTAGTTTTGTGATAATCTAATTTTTCAAGAAACCGAACTATAATTCTCCAACAATCTTAAGACAAATTCGAGCCATGTATAAGTTTGGTTTCTTGAAAATATTTAACGTACTTTGTTTGTGCAAGAAATTTAGTTTGACAAATACTTGTTTTTGGTTCGTTGTGAAGCGTGCATAACATTTCTGGTTCCCAACTCTAAAGGGACCGTTTCACGTTTGTTTACTATACATTTCAAAAGATTTTGAGGATGATGCATCATAATATTCATCAATAGAGTTTTAGTACTTTAATCGATATAAACCAAAGGAGTTGGTAGGATGAATATAACCTATGAAGCACGGATTCTTCAGATCAGGCCAGAATCTGTATCGGGTGCGAATCAGGTGCGGGTGCGGCTCGGGTGCGGCCCGATTCGCACCCGATTCGGCTAATGAAGAATCCCCAAGTTTTAATTAAAAAAAACTAGTGGATACGTTTTGGATTCGTGGGGATACTTGCTGGATTCGTGGGGATACCTTTGGGATACGTTTTGGGATAAAATCAACAGTTTAACATGTGTTGTTGTCATAATTTTTCATCTAATTAATATTTGCAAATATCCGTGAGGACATTGCATGCAGTTCAGAGATCTCATTGTGCCTACCAATGGCTTATTGGTGGCGATAAGTGTATCATAGATTATGAGATTATTGAGACTCAAATTTTTGTGAATCCCAGGTTGAGACATACCCTTTGTTGGGGGTTTAACCATGGGAAGGAACGGTTAATTTCTAATGAAGAATTTTGCCAACAAAACATAAAAATAATATTTATATATATATTTTTGTGTGATCATTGGGTGGAATAAATGATGGACCCAAACAGAATAACCAATCTAATGGCTTTTAGTTTGTGTTGTTGTGCTCATATTCTAACCATTAGTGATAATGAGTTGCTGGTTAATTCAATCAAAAGTTATGGTAATATGAACGATTATAATCAATTTGACATGCTATTTTAACTTTCGTTGCAATTATGTTAAACCGGGAGCAAAGGTGGGCGTCGAATGGTTGCTCGCCTTTTATTATTACCACCAATTTCAATTCGGTTCATGGCCATTTATCTGTGCAGATAGGTTTTGGTCAAACAATTTGTTCATGCTGCATGAGAAAGTTTAATTGATGGGTCTCATCATTAAGCACATTATACACATTGTAGCATGGTGTAACAATGTTTCTTTTGGCGTCTATTGTAATCTGGACTCTTATAAGAGTCATATGTAGAGGCTCGGACCCATTCTTGGTTGGATCCCTCGTGAAAATTTGAACCACTTAAGTGTGGTTTCAAGACAATTTAATTATAATTATGAAATGTGGGGGATTCATGTAAGTAATTGATATATCCTCAAATTGTGGGGATAGTAGATGACAACATTATGTCTCTATATTGTATATCCTCTAAATTGTGAGGGAGTTAGTGTTCTTTGTTATAAAGAACGAGAAAGTTCAAGACGAACATTTTATGTGGTTATCGTGCAGATGATGTAACACACATAATCTTATGTAATTGTGGTTTCATGACCTATTATTTG
>MVGT01001736.1:238851-308626 GCA_002174775.1 Macleaya cordata
AGATGAAGGCTGATTCGTAGATCGATTTACCCTGTAAAAAATGCCAAAAAAAACCCCTAAGGGTTACAGATTGTTAGCTAGAGAGAGATAGCGAAAGGAGAAGGCAAGCAAATCTGTAGATCGACTCACCCTACTAAAAATGCAACAAAAAAAGCCATTTAGTTTTTTTTTTTTTTTAAAAAGCCATTTAGGTTTTTTTTTTTGAAAAAAAAGCCCTTTAGGGTTAACAGATCATGAACAAGAGAAAAAAAAAGGAAGAAAGATCGATGGAGAGAGACAGTTGAGAGGGAGGCATATAACAACAATTCACATATTATTAAACATTTTTTATCAGTACAAATGTAGATTCTAAAATCAGACACAGAATAGATGACTAAAGGAATGCTACCAGCAATTATTACAGTTAGAAAGTAAGATATCTTGAATACAGATTGAGCTTACTTTGTAGTACCAATTTGATCAGTAATCATCATCATAATCATCCATGCCTTATCAGCAACATGGATCGTACTTCGTTTTTCAACAGAATCAATTGAATAGGATAAAAATACATCGTGACGAAAAGAAATGAAAAAAAAAGTGATAACAAAAATAAAGACAATACCCTGTAAATCGAAAAAAAAAACCAAATCCTGAAAAATCCCTAACTCAAGAATGCAAATGGGACCCAAAAAAACCCAGGAAATCCCTAAATAACAAAACCAATGAGGAGGAACTACTATTTTTTCAATTTTCTAACTAACAAAAACCCTAGAAATCCCTAAATAACAAAAACCTATAAATCCCACAAAAATTCCTCACTCAAAGGGTCTCGATGTCGCGAGAGAGAGAGAGAGAGGGGAAGATCAAACCTGATGTTGGTAAGATCTGAGAGCAAAAGAAAAAAATTACAGCGTGAGAGAGAGTGCGTGTGAGAGAAGGAGATCTGCGTACCTGAGATGAGGGCAGAGATGCGGTGGTGCTCCAATGGCGGTGCTCCAATGGAGATGCTTCAATGGAGGTGAAGGTTGTTAGTGATAGATAAAGAGAGAAAACTAAAGGAGATTTGCACACAAGAGGGTGAGATCTAATCGATCGACTCAACCTACAAACGAAAAAAAAAAACCCTCCATTAATAAATCTAAATCAGAACAGATAAAAAAATAGATCTGAATAAGAGATAGAGCGAAAGGAGCGAGAGAGATCTATTGAGGGGAAGAGAGATGAAGATGGAGAGTTGAGGGAGAGAGAGATCTACTTACCTGTTCGGCTGTTCGAGTGGAGGAAATCTCTCCTCTCTTTCAGCTCTGTTCGACTTTGTTCAAGGTTGGATAGGTCTTGTTTATAAAAAAGTAGCAATTATTTGCGGCGGAGAAATGAAAATATTCCGTCGGAAAAAAAATTTGCCCCCGCGGGATTTTTCGCGCTAAGAAGTCCGCACATTTTTCGCGCATCTCGACGGCTAAACCCGTCGCAAAAGCAGTTTTTTCCGACGGAAATAGTGTCGTCGCGAAAGGGGGTTATAAACATCTAGGAATTGCTAAAACGTGGGGACCTATAGTGACGCACTTGGCCGTCGCAAATATTAGTCAAATACCGTCGCTAAATGATTATTTGCGACGGAAATGAAAAAGGCCGTCGGTAAAGCATGGTCTTTAGCGACGGTTTCAATTTATCGTCGCCAATACTCGTCACTAAAAACCTCTTTTTTTGAAGTGTAGGGAGGCCTAGAATCATTCCATTGCTTCTCATATATATATAAGCTTATTTTAGATGATTCTGTAAGAATTCATGGTGTGGTGATTCATTTTGTTTGTAGATCATGTGTTTTCTCTAAACTCAGTATATAAGGCCCGTTAAATATTACGGCTACCTTATTAGGTTGTGTAGGAAAACACCCAATCACTACCTCTGATGGAATATGTAAAATATACATATTATGGGTGATTAGAAGTTTTACTCTCAGCCAATTCTAGCACTTGAAATCTTCTATCTTTGCACTTACCTCTCAAGTTCTTAGTGTGTTATGGGTAGAGACGTAAATCAATCATCCAACTAAAAGTATATCGATGCTTCAAGTTGATTTTAGAATATTGATGCAGTTATGTCTTGTTGATTAAATTAAGTGGTCAACATGATTATCAACATCCTTGTAGTTCATATTTATTTTCCGCTTATTTGTTGTTACATGAACATTAAGGTACGTACCTTAGTAACCGAAAATGCCCAAAGATAAGGGCGCTCTTGCGGGAGCGCCTTTTATCCGTGGTTCGATAATTTTTGGAGCGCGATTCTATATTTTCGGAGCGTCTGATTTACAAAATATTTTCAAATGTCTAATTTTTCTTGTTAAGGTTGACTGAATTTTTTACATGTTTGTTATTTATACTATTTGAGTCATATCTAAAAAAATCAACTCAATCGAAGACCTATAGCACAACGAACTCTTAATCTAGACTTTATAGTGTGTATGAACGGCTAACATTTAAAGTAATTTTTTAGAGGGTTAGATATCTCTGAATGAGATAATGTTTGGTGGACATCTTATAAATAATGATATTTTTATATCTAAAAAAAATTAACTGATTTGAAGGACCTCTAACTTTTAAACAAATTTAGTTAAAAAATAACCTTATTGTGTGCCCTTAGCGCATATGTTATATGATTATCTTTCTCACTTACTATTTCTTACTGTAGTTAGTATAACTTAAATAGCATTAATATAGCTAACAATAAGTAATATAGAAAAATATTAATTTTTTAAAAAAAGAATATTATTACTAACTATTCAGTGATTTGGTTAATAAAAATTTATTTAAAAATTTGCTTAATTGTAGTCTAGTTAATGGTAGTCAAGTTGTCAATCAATAATTAAAATTTCAACAATATGCGAGTAAGTCAAGCGCTTTGAAAGTGCTCCAAATTTCAAGCATTTTTAAATTTGGTGCTCCAACGCTCCCGCTCTCGCTTCCATTCTTAGTGCGCGTTGTGGTCACTTAGGTACGTATTAGGATTCTAGTTTTAGTGATTGAGACTTGAGTCTTTAAGAAGTGATCAACATCATTAGATATTTTTTTAATTAGAAGTCAACTTCAATAAATTAATCTACTTGACTTTTTTTCTTGGTCAAGATAGTTATGCTTGACTTGGTTTTACTTGGAACAGTTGGAAATATTTATTGGATAGACCTGGCATTAATTATACGCAACTAGGTAGAATTTGACTTTCAAAGAACAAGTGATGACAAGCAAGCTGAGTTGAGACATTTTGCAATTAATATGGGCCCAACCACCACGGCGTCATTGAGAAATTCAGATATAAAATCCCACAAATTGCATATCTTTCTAAGAAATCTATCTATATAAATAGGATCTTTGATCAATTGCCAATTGAAACACACTAGTATTGGTTTTGCAAGCAGGGTTTTAGTTAAGTTTAGAGAGAGAAATCTAGAGTGAGAGAGATGAGTAGTACCACTACTTACATGGAAGAGAAAGAGATTGTAATTGTTGGAGGTGGAATATGTGGCCTTGCTACTGCCCTTGCCCTTCACAAGTACTTATTATTACTTTTACTCTTCCCAACCTTTTTTCTTTTTTTATTGGTACCAGATTACTGATTAATTGTTAGCATGTTAAGTTGTACATAGATTCTTACAGTGAGTATAAATTGATATGTGGGGCCTACTTAGAGATGATTCAAGAGTTAATTTTAAGTTAGGATATTTTTCTCATTATGTTGATCATTCTCAAAAAAAAATTACCCCATTCTAAAACTTATAACCCAGGCCAATTGGGTGAAATAATCAATGGTAAAATGAATAGCTGCAAACACCGTTGATTTTGATTGATTTTCAATCACCTGATAATGGAATTACAAGTTCTAAAATGTGCTAATTTTTAGTGAGGATGTTCAAAATGATGAGGAGAATATCCTAATTTAAAATCAGCTATTGAATCATCTCTAAGTAGACCTCCATAAGTAATGTATGAATAACGATGTAACTTGATTCGTTCTCTCTGCAAATATATATGACCATATAGCGTAACAATTACGTAATTAATTTACTTATTGTTCTTACTAATTAATATATAAATTTTTATGATTTAAATTAAAATTGCAGGAAGGGAATGAGTAGTATAGTTTTAGAGAGAGCTGAGACTGTACGAACCGCTGGAGCAGCAATCGCTATTTTCACAAACGGTTGGCATGCACTTGTTCAACTTGGCCTGGCAACTCAGCTTAGAGACAAAGCTATTCCCATAAAAGCGTATGCTCTGCAATCTCCATGCTAATAATTAATTTGTAATTCGATCTGGTATATATCCAAAATACCTTTGGACCAGTCCCTCAATCTGTGTATTTATACAGATTGAGGTGGCACCTTCAACCCACCATTTATTGTGATTTGTGTGGTCCCCACAATACACAATGAATAGTGGATTGAGGGTGTCACTTCAATTTGTTTAAGTAGACAGATTGAGGACCCGGTCCCAATAGCACTTTTGGGTATATAATCAACCTAGCTAGCTGCCAACCTTTTCAGCTCGAATTTGTAGCCACGGTTCCATTGTTCCAAACTGACATCAAAAGATCACTCGAGAATACTTTTGCAGGACAAATGTGTCCCAATTATCGGCTACAAACCAAGAGCTTAAGTTCAAATTTTGCACATACACACACCGTCGCCAATATATAAACCATATTGCCAAGGGGTATAGCAACGTTAAATCTCTTCAGCATTGCAAACGGAAGGTATTGGGGACGGTTTCTATGTGATAACCGTCATCTGCACTTTGCAACGTTTTTGGGTTCTAGGCAAGAATTTAGGCTGGTTAAGCGACAGTGTATAACCGTCGCTAAAACTAGTATAACAAGTGACAATAGATATAACATTTAGCCACGTGCATAACTGTCTCTAAAAGTCATTTTGTAGTAGTAATTTAGTGGATGAATCTTTTTCTTCTTTTGTTTAGGTATATGGTGTTAAGTGAATATGTTCACCTGTGTTAGTGTTTGTTCCTTATGCGTGGTTTGTTAGACCAATCTATAGGGAGTCCACATGGAGATCATCTAAGGAATGATTTTGATCTACATGATGAGGAGATTGTACTCACAAATAAAATATCTGCATTAGACCATTTCCATGCAGGGTTCGCAGACAGGTGTAAGCAAAGTGTAATAATAAGAAAAGTGGAAGATGCAAAACAAATTGTGTGAAATATATATAGTAGAGATGAGGGTATTTCTGTACTTTGAAATGTGTAATAACGGGCAGTCTAATATGGAGGTCGTTGGGATATGCAAAATCCATGCTATTCATCTTCATACAAATCAGCCCTAGATCATTTTTAGGAGGACCCCATAGGGGGTGTAAGCGGAGTGTAAGAAATAAATGGGCAAAATAATGTAAATACGAGGGTTGAGAAATAGGTTTTGCGTTGATGAAAGAAATAATATTAATTTTTTTTAAGGCAATCTTGAAAGAAAAATTTAGGTGAATGGAACTGTTTGAGTCATTGTGGAGCTGTTTCCACAATGACTGCACTGCTATATATGACTTTGCGGATTTGTGAAAACTGGAGTTCAAATTTTACTTGTATTGAATAAATTAGAAATGTTGAAAGGCGTACATAATTTAAGAACGTAAGAGTATTCCATGGAGAGATCTTTCTTAATCTTAATTTTGAGAACTTGTTTGTTGGGACATTTGCAGGATGCGAGACATTACGTTCAATAATGCCAAACAACATGTGCAACCACTAGGGTAAGCTTGCAAATAACCTCCAAGTTAGCCTCGTTATTTTATTTATTTCTAATTGGATTGATCTTGCAATATGTTTTCTCCTTTGCAATACAACTAAAAGTTGTAAACCGAGGTGGTTTTCTGTGGGTATGATCAACATAGTGAGTATGTCTTTCTCATCAAAATTTAGCTCTTAGATCATCTTCATATTGGTCCTACAACAACACATTGGGTATTCATTGTGGCCTCCTCATGAAAGAAAGGGAACCTCTATAAGAAACCTAACAANGAACGTGGGAGTGTGGGACAACAAGGCCCACACCATGTGATTTGTGTGATTTGGAATGACCAGTCTTATTGATACTACCATTTTTTATCCTTTGTGACCGAGCTTAATTTTTTCTCAAATTTTGATTGGTAATGACCTCCGTTTTTTTAATATAATTTTTTTATGTAATAAAATATAGATGAGTTTTTTTATCCCCACCCCACAACCTAAAATACACCTTGCCATCTTCTCCACCACCACCGGTGACCACTGCCATTGCCACCGCCAACAGAATTTTTTTTTTCCTGATTCCCACCTCCGCCGCCCCCACTACCACCGTCCCACTACCATCACCACAACTCCTTTCTCTCTCTAAACCCCTTTCTCTTCACCACCACTACCCCCGTCACCATCACCATCATCTTCCCACTGTGACCTCCACCACCCCACCGCCATCACAGAGATTAGAGAGAAAGATGGCGGAGAGAGAGTAGGAAAGAGAGAGGAGATAGAGAGAAAAAGAGGGAAAAAGAGAGAGAAAGAGGGGGGAAGGAAAAAAAATTAGTTTAATGAGGAGATTGGGTCCTCAAATCTACTTAAGGGTGCTCAATCACATCATTTAAAAGTAACCTTCTAATCCTATACTTCTATTTTCTCAAATTTTTCATTAAAGAGCGAGCAAAAAAAAATTAGAGCTCTGAAGTATATGCTTAGAGATGCAAAGAGGAGCGAAATAACTAATGCTCGTAGTTGTAGCAAGGAACACTATAACTAATGCTCGAAGTCACGCGCGGTAAAGAGCATTAGTGTATATGCTCGTGGTTGCAACAAGAAATGTTATAAATCCGGACTCAGTTTTTTGCTCATGGAGAGGCACACAAGCATCCAAACTAATGCTCGTGTGACACGAGCACAAGCTTTTAAATCTCGTTGGACCCCCCACAATTAGAAACCTGGGACCTGATTTATAACACTCTTTCTGCAACTACGAGCATATACATTAATGCTCTTTGCCAGGACTCCGAGCATTAGTTATAGTGTTCCTTGCTGCAACTACGAGCATTAGTTATTTCGCTCATCTCTGCATCTACGAGCATATACTTCAGAACCCTAATTATTTTTCTCGGTCTTTCATGAAAAATTTAAAAAAATGGAAGTATAGGATTGAAAGGTTACTTTTGAATGATGTGATTGAGCATCCTTAAGTCGATTTGAGGTCCCAATCTCCTCATTAAACTAGTGTTTTTTCCTTCCCCCTCTTTCTCTCTCTTTCCCCCTCTTTTTCTCTCTATCTCCTTCCTCTTTCTCTCTCTATCTCTCCTCCCTCTTTCTCTTTGATCTCTATGATGGCGATGGGGTGATGGTGACGGTGGGAAGATGATGGTGACGGTGGTGGTGGTGGTGGTGTGGTGGAGAGAAAGGGATTTAGAAAGAAAAAGGGGTTGTGTTGATGGTGGTGGGATGGTGGTGGTGGTGGTAGTTGTGGAAGGGAGTGGGGGGAAGGTGGGAATTAGGAAAAAAATTTGGTTGCCGGCGGCGATGGCAGTGCTCGTCGGTGGTGGTGGGAAAGATGAATTTGAAGATGGTAGGGTGTATTTTGAGTTGTGGGGTGGGGACACAGATCGGTTTTGTCAATAACAACGGTCTTTCGAAAATAAAGCTAGCAAGTTGGATTTGGAAAGTAGATCCTCTGTCCCATTTGCATGTGTCTTCCATGTTCCTACACTGATTTTGGCTTGCGGGGTTCACATGGAGTTGAACCAACAACTGATTTTTGGTGAGGTTGTTCTCCTCGTGAACAAACTTGTGCACTAGTGTTGGAAGTTTTGAAGTGGTTGCAACTATTAAACCTTTGTAGGACACCCCTCAGGCTCTCCAACTTCAGGTGGTTTTTCAATCTTGCACTCCGCCTGAATGGTCGAACGGGCCCTATATTTCTTCTTCAGTTCTTTTTAGGGCAATCAAATATTTAAAACCCGTAAGCTTAGTGCCCAAGTTGCTTACAGGAACTGTTGATAGTGTAGAGTAACAATAGTGGTCGAACTGTGAAGCTTTTTTTAAGGCATAGCGGACAAGATCTTACATATCAAAAATGTCATCCTTGAAAGCGAGAGCATTATGAATCAACTTCTGCAACTCCATTCAAATACATGCCAACCTTATGTTCGATCTTTTGTCTCAAACAACCGCCATTTAAAATGCAGAGAAATAGAATCAATATTACCTCCTCCACAAGTATGATAGAAAGCGAAATAAGAACAAGAATGAAGAAAAATTCGCACACACAATATTTAAAATCGAGAAAACCTCTCAAACTGCACAAATCCACTATAATCAGAGAATTTATTTATAGCATATTTTTATATGAAACTTCAAGCATAGAGTTCGTTTGTGTTTTATAGGAAAGAAGAACTTCGATGCTTGAAAAGAAGTGATCTTATCCAAAGCTTAGCTGATAGCCTACCGCTCGACACAATACGTTTTGGATGCCATATACTAGAGGTGAAATTCGATCCATTAACTTCTCAGCCTCTTCTTCAATTACAAGATGGGAGTATAATCAAATCCAAGGTAATCTTTAGAAGAACAATAGTTAATTGTTACTTAAATATTTTGTACGCACATTTTGTGAAGATTAGTACTAGTCATGTTTTGTATGGTAACAGGTCGTGATTGGATGTGACGGTGTAAACTCTATTTTCTCTGAGTTGCTAGGACTAAAAGCTACGACGCTTTTTGCTTCAGGTGGAATTAGAGGTTTCACCAATTATCCATCTGGACATGGATTCAGCAATGAGTTTGTTCGGATTAGGAAAAATAATATTCTCCTTGGTAGAATGCCTGTGGACGACAATCTTGTTCATTGGTTTCTAGGACGGCCATGGACTCCTTCAGGTAGACTGTGAATGTCATAGACAGCTTTGTATTGGATGGGTCAATTTAATCTCACCAAGTAACTCATTTAGAGGACGAAGTTCACTACAAAAATGGCGATTTTTAGTGACAGCTTACGATCCAACTTCTAGCGACAGGTTATTTTCTTGTTTGTCAACTTAATATTAGCAACGTAATGTCCCTTCCGTCGCTAAAAATCGCCATTATTGTACTGGTTCTATCTATCTTTTATCTGTTTAATGTCAATGTTGTTCCTATCAAGAACTCCTCTATTTTTTATGGGTTATAATGCTGGGTCTTCTCTATCATTATTATAAACAGATTCAAGAGTTTCAAAAGAACCTGAGCTCATCAAACAAACAACCATTGAATCGATCATGGGTTTTCCAACAGAATATGTAGAAATGATAAAGAAGTGTGATCTTGATGACCTGACTCTCACAAGTTTGAGATACCGAGCACCATGGGATATACTACTAGGAAATTTCCGAAACGGGACGGTGATAGTGGCAGGTGATGCTATGCATGTTATGGGTCCATACCTAGGCCAAGGCGGATCTGCTGCTATAGAAGATGCAATTGTGCTAGCCAGAAATTTGGCACAAGTAATGTGCACAGGGGGTTCGAAAGGAAGTGGAAAAGAAGTGAGCCAAATGAGAATTGAAACAGCAATGGATCAATATGTGAAAGAACGGAGGATGAGGCTATTTATGTTGGCCACACAGACTTATCTCGTTGGGATGCTGGTAGACGCCTCATCATCAGTAACCAAGTTAGTGATTATCATTGCCTTAATTGTTTTCTTCAGCGACTCACTTCGCCATGCCCGATACAACTGCGGTCGTCTCTAAGATTGTTACCATTTGAACATGAACAATATCCATTTGTTATAGTTAACTATGGGAATCTTATGAGGTAATCGTTTATCATTTAATCTTATGAACTATGTGCCCTGTACCCAAAAACAAGATTAGATCCATAAACTAAGTACTAATCTTATGATCTAGAAGTACTACCTGCTCTTATCCAATCAAACCAATTTGACAAGTACTAAGTTGCCTATCCATTCGTGAAAACCTAATTGTGAATGCATCTAAATAAAATTGTGATCAATGAATCAATGCAATGCACTACTTGTACTTTTATCACTGGTTGGTTAATGGCCTAATGAAGTTAATCCAGTACAACTTGTTACTTGGCAACTAATGCAATTTGTGTGGGTTCTTCATTGAGTTGGCTGCATTATACTGCATGGCATGTCCTGTTAATGCTCTGTTGTGATGATTGATTGACCAGCTCTTCAAGTTTTTGCAATTGAACTGCATTGCATCTCAACCAAAGAATTGGAAGGTCTGCAATTGAGATTTGATAGAGATAGAGATAGAGATAGAGAGAGAGAGAGAGAGAGAGAGAGAGAGAGAGAGAGGAGAGTGTATGTGCAAACTTCTTATCCATTCATAGTAGAGTGTAGACCAATTTCTACAATCGTTATGAGAATCTGATATTCACCACAACATCTCTAAGCATCTAAGCACCAACTGTTAAAAGTAAACACCCTTTCAAATAAAAGTTGGATTAGGGTTTTATTTGTTCTAAAAGATTTCAACTTCAAGTAACCAATAACCATCACAACCATGAACAAAATTAAAAACAGGAAAATCAATTAGTGGTTTATTTAGCCACACCATCTCAGTAAAAAATTAAGAAAAAGACTATGTTTATTTGTTGCTGGTCTTCTTCTAATTAAGAGGAGTTAGAGATGAGTTGTTGAGCAGCAGCAGTGTCTGGAAGTGCTGGAATGGCTCCTTTCTGAGTTGTGCAGATTGCTCCACAAGCATTTGCAAATGTAAGTGCCTCCTTCAATTTCTTTTCATCATGAAAGAGGGAATTATCTTTAGCGATTGAGCAGAGAAGTGATCCTACAAAAGCATCCCCAGCCCCTGTTGTATCCACTGTCTTCACTGAGAATCCTTTCACACTTCCTTTGAAGCTCTGTTTCACAAATTAACATAAGATTAATTTTAGGTTTTTTGTTCAAAAGAAGTTGAACAAAACTAATTAAATCTAAAACTATGAAGGAACAAGAATGAGAAATTAAAGTAAAAGATGAAAACCTTAGTGAAGTATCTGCAGCCCTTCTCCCCATCAGTTACAATCAAGAACTTCAAACCTTCGTACCACAGTGACATAACATTCTTCTCATCTTCTGGATCTCCTTGTGTAAGGAAGGCTACCTCGTCATCGCTAACCTTAATGAAATCAGCTTCTGTCCAGATGCTCTTGATACCTTCGCGAGCTGCTTCAGGAGACGGCCAGAGAGGCAACCTCACATTGGGATCATATGAAAGTAGGACACCAGCCTCCTTAGCAGCTTTCATGGCAGCCATGTGAGCAGAACGACAAGGCTCAGAGATCAAGCTAATGGAACCATAGTGAAAGATCTTGGCTTGCTTGATCAAACCTATGTTTAGTTCAGACTCCTTTAGTAGCATGTCTGCACTTGGGTTCCTATAGAACATGAATTCCCTTTCTCCATTCTTCTTCAATGTCACAAAAGCCAGTGCTGTCCTTGCATCTTGATCGAAGCACACGCCTTCGCTGTTCACTCCATTCTTCTTCAGTATATTCACCAACATGTGCCCAAATTCATCGTCTCCAAACTGAAATCATCACCATAAAAACAAATTCATCAATGAGATGAGAGATATAAATTCATATAATCATGCTGCCTTGTGTTTGTAATTCAATCTGAATTCCGTGGTTAGTTGATTAAGCGGCATAATTAATTTTCAATTTCGAATAATTGGTCACATATATACAATTCTTAAAAAAATAATATATATGCTACCTAATAAAAGACAAGAAAAAAAATTAATAATAATAATAATATCGTCCATTAGACATAAGTTATGTTGGGATCAAGAAAGTGGGTCGTCATCTAAAAAGTGGGATTGAAATCTAATATTGTAAAACACATTAGGTTTTAATTTAAGAACTATTTCTAATTTGAAATCTGTGAAAATACATACAATTTCATTCTTTTTCAATAGAATTTCTCTTTAAGTTTCTTCTTCAGATATTGGGTTGTTTATGACATACAATACTTCTGAAAAAATGCGTAAGCCAGACGTTTTCAGGTTGGGTGATGGACCCACCCCAACCTGGTCCAATGTGGTTGGTGCCACATCATGACCAATTTGACACTATCTTCAGTCTTTGCTAAGACGCCAAAATTCATCAAATATTCACAGAGTTCTAAAACAAGATCATGAGAGGGAAGAAAAAAAGAATTTCAAGAAAAGTCTTTTGGAAGAAGATACCGATCATGTAAATAAAAAACGTAAGTAGATATGCAGGGTTATTATACTGTACATTCTAGAGAGAGAAAGAGAGAGAAACAGAGATGTGAAGTGACCTTGCCGATGAAAGCAGAAGAACCACCGAGCTTAGTAATGGCGCAAGCGACATTGGCAGGAGCACCACCAGGAGCCTTGAGGAAACCAGTGGATTCAGCGAGTGAAACCCCAGCGACATTAGGAACAAAATCAATCAACATCTCCCCAAACGACACAATCATCTCTGTTGCTGATGATGGATTCGTCATCTTCTTCTTACTTAATTTTCTGATCTGAGAAAAAACAAACAAACAAACAAACAAATCTGGAAAGAGAGAGAGTTAGAGAGAGAAAGAGAGGAGAGTAGTGATGCAGAATATGATCGTAGTGATCAAATATTTATAGATGGAAGGAATGTATGCGGGTTTAAGAAAGAAAAAAGGAATCCTGTTTGGATTCAGATTTCTAGTTTGATACGAACTCAAACAGTCAAAGTTCAAACTCCTTGTAATTTGGAAAACGTTTTTTTTCTTTTTTCTTTTTTTGGGGCCAAAACACGGAAACTAGACCTATTGGTCCTATTATACACACCAAAATTGTAAGTGATTGGTGATTTCTAACCGGTTGATTTGATAATTTAAAAATATGATTACATCTAAATGGCTAAGAATCATTCACGATAATTGCTAAGAATCTAATGATCATCATAAAGGCTTTTTTACTTTTGCAGTCCCTAGAAATATTATTTTTTAACAATGTTTAACTTGATCTTCAAATGGCACAACGGTCATCTTTTGCCTTTGATGAATCCTGTCAATGAGGCCATTTTAGTCTTTTCCTCTCTCCCACTGTTCTTTTGCCAAGATTTTCTCCGCGGACCCCCTCAATCTTCCTATAAATTTTTTTTTGTAGATAATGTTATACTTACAGCAGAATTCTAAAGAAGAACCTACAGAATGGAAATCTGACGGTAGTGTGTATTCACACACCCTCGTGATTTATATCGTACACCCTCGTGATTTGCGTTAAACCTAAAATTATTCCTTTTTGTAGATTATTATATAGGTTTTTCCATGATTACCATTTTTTTTTCTTATCCCATTATTTTTCTCAAATCTATCCCCATGATTTTCTCTCTCCATCCTTTCAATCCCCCCAATTTTCTCCCTCTCATTCTCTAGTAACGACTCTCTCTTATCCCATGATTCTCTCAAATCTATCTCCATGATTTTCTCTATTATCCCGTAATCTAATAAGAGTAGGTAATGTCATGGTTCATATACATAATATTGAGAGAGGTAAAGATTTTTAATTTGTTAGACTTTTTTTTTGAAGGTTGAATTTTCTTTATCCAATAAGAGATGGAGAAGAAAAAAGAAAGAGATGCAACAAAATGCGACTTTAGGAACAAGCTTAGCGTAAGGAATATGTGAGTTGAAACAAGCTTGATTAATCTTCTCTATTTTAATGAGACTTCATTTTAAGTCGATTAAGTCATCTAAGCTCGTTGTCTTTGTTCATAACATACAGATTTTATCCTTATTCTTACACTTCGTTTACACTTATATGTGGGTCCGTGTAGAGATGATTCAAGGACTGATTTTTTTATAATGATCTTTTCATCAAACCGTATAAGAAACAAATCCAACACATGCATCGCACATGCAAAAAGCTTGTTAATAGTAATTATAATGTCATTACTTATAAAAATATTCAAATTTTATGCAAGTATTTTAAAGACCTATATCCCCATTAATTTTTTTTAGTAAGTATAGCATATCGAGTATTCTCGATGCACCCCCATTTAGAACACCTCTATTGCACCCCCTATCTATCATTTAGGGCCACATAGAGATGATTCGAGGACTGATTTCCATTAAGAATATTTTCCTCACCATGTAAATCATCATTCAATTCTAAGACTTTTAATTGCCTCCCTCAAAAGTTTGTTGGAAATCAAGTTAAAATAGACACTTTGAATTTGCCAATTTTTGCAGGGCTTCAATAAGGCTTTGAATTTGCCAATTTGTGTGGCTGAGGTAACATTCAGAAGGAGGATTGAGAGGTATATAACTTGACTTATATGTAGGGCTGCATCTGAAGAGGAGAGAGGGGGGGTTGAAGAGGTCGTTTAGATGGGTACAAATTAGAGTTGGGGTGTTCTGGTGAAGATGGAGTTCAAGTGTTGTGATGGATTTAAACATTATTACCTTGAATGTGCGATGTATGAATAAAGAAGGCCGTTTAGCTGCAATTCAAAGCCTGATGAGAAAAGAAAAAGATTAGGTTGGTTTTATACAAGAGACAAGAAAAAGTTTAGGATTTTGTGGTTCAACAATTGTGGTCTCATAGTGCGTTCCAATGGCTTACTATTCCAGCTAAAGGCCTCTCTGAAGGCATTCTCACTATATGGAATGATGGGCTAATTCAGGTATTAAACTCACTCATTTTGCCTCATTGTCTTTCTATCCTTTGTAAGGTTATCACAGATTGGTCTATATGCATTCTTACTAATGTGTAGAAATTCTTTGTGGTTTGAGTTTGATATGGTCAGAGCTAGATGACAAGGACAGTGCATTGGGGGAAACTTCAATAGGCTAAAGTTCACGTCAAAGAAGCTAAAATGAGAAACTTTGATAATTGAATGAGATCTTATGATTTGGTGTTTCTAACCTTATATGGTGTTTCTAACATTCCCTCTTTTTTGGGAATGTTTTACCTTTTCTAACATGCAGGAGTTTCTAACCTTATCACACCTGGATAGATTTGTTGTGTGTGATGATTGGGAAGAAAAGTTTCCTTTGTTGTCGCAACATGTCCGTCTAAGAGTTACTTCTGACCACTCTCCCGTGGTTCTTAGAAATAGGATATCGATGAGTCAGTCTCACCCTTCTTGCTTCGAAAATTTCTGGCTTCCGCATCCAAAATTTGTGGACTTCATGAAGATGTGGTGGAAGTTTAAACTTGAGCTTCTATTTTCTATTCTTCTGTGTTTCTCCCTAATTTATTTATTTTGTTTTATATTAAAAGAGGCAAAAATTTAGGGATGTTGAGAAGCTTAAAGGTTTGGTTAAATTTGAGCTCCAAATCACTATCCTTCTTTGTTTCTCCCTTTATTTTTTTGTTTTATGTAAAAAGAAGTAAAAAAATAGGGATGTTGATAAGCTTGAAGGTTTCGTTAAACTTAAGCTCCTATATATATTCTATCCTTATCTGTGTCTCCAGTTGTTTTTTTATTTGATGTAAAAAGAGGCAAAAATTAGGGATATTGAGAAGCTTGAAGGTTTGGTTAAACTTGAGCTCTTATTCTTTATCCTTCTCTGTTTCTCCCTTGATATTTTTTATTTTATTTAAAAAGAGAAAAAAATTAGGGATATTGAGAAGCTTGAAGTTTGGTTAAACTGAGCTCATATTACCTATCCTTCTCGGTTTTTTCCTTTATTTTTATTTTTTTATTATGTAAAAAGAGGTTCAGTATTAAACCTATCTATCTCTACGCACCGAATTGTTCCTAACTGAGTTTGGGGGATTCAAGTCACCTCTTTTTCAGTCTTTTTTTTTCTCTATTACTTTCTTTGTGTCATAGCTATATTGGATTTGTCATATCTCTATATAATATATGAGAAAAATCCTTTTTATTCTCATTGCTCTTTTATAGTGGCTTGCCTTTGCTTTTGGATTTGTTATTATATCTCAAAAAACCTTGAATCCATTTCAAAAAATATTTGAAAATATTTTAGAATTGGAATAAATTCAAAGAAGCCACCTTTTATTGCAGTTCCCCTCCAATGGAGGGATGAGAAGGTCTCATTCTCACACTAGTTGTTTTTCACGTACTGCAATGTAGAAGGGGTATCTGTCCATTCTATGGTAAATAATTTTTTGCAGGGCCTGCTTCTACTCCGACGTCCTCTCTATTGGACGATAATACAAGTTAATGTGTCGCAAAATCCTATTGCTTTCTTTACCTCTTATAGCTATATACTAGGATCTATCAATAACCCTAAATTTGGCACAATCATGGACATTTATTTCATTAATGTATTCCCTTCTAAGCCTTATCTAAGGTAGGCCTTCTCTTCATAAGGAGAAATCAGTGCATTGCTCATCTTCTGTAGCGCATATATATGTTTGCTTTTGAATTTCTATACCTCCCCACAAAAACCTTAGAAATTAGTTTTGAAAACACTTGAAAATGTTTAAGAGGTTTGGTTTTGCACAAAGATGTCCTAACGTTGCATCTCCCCCTCTTACTGAGGAGATAAGAAAGTTTGGTTTTGCACAAAGATGTTTCTATAAGGATACTTCCTTCCTTTGTTAAAACTATAGCACTCCTACTTGAGTCTCTACAAGTAGATCCTACTAAATAGAAGGTTCAGTTAAAAATTTTTTTTTAATATATTTTTCAGATTTTGATTCATTTCGTCAAATTTTTGGTAGACGTTGAAAAAATGCTTCCAATAAAGGGAACTTGAGGAAACGTAGGGCAAGCTTTTGCTACTGGAGGAAATGTTCAGAAAATATACCCTCGTCGTAGGTGATCAATCTACTTAGAGTTTTCTCTCGATTGTGGAATGCAGGATCTTGGAAGTATATGAATGAATAAATAAATAACACTCACGAAGCAAATAAAGAAGAAGTAAATAACTCACTAGACACGCAAGATTTATAGAGGTTCGGAGCTAGTCCTACGTCCTCTTTGAGCCATACCAAGCTAATCCACTATAAACAAGGAAATACAAGTATACAAGGAGTTTACACGCACTACCTCTCTTCTCACAAGAGATTACATTCTAGAGACTATCTCAAGAGAGATTACTTCTATCTCTATTTCTTCTCTCTCTCTCTCTTAATATCTTCAAGGCTTAGTGATACTTAATGAAGAGAACCGAGAGAGTTTACAAGTGTGAAAGGGTTCCAAACTTAGTAGCCAAACATAGTGGCTGGGTGTGAAAGTGTTTAAGGTTGGTGGTGTCAGCCTTTATTGAAAGGCTGCCATTCCAGCCACCCTTTTAGAAGAAGCAGCTCCACCACCTAACAGGAAACACATGACAAGCCTTTCCGGCTGGAAACGGAGACGCAGGGCAAGCCACCGCTGTTGAAGGAAACGTAGTGATTGATAGATTTGTAAGACATTGGTTAATTGAAGAGGCAGTGGCCCATTCTGAGCTTTGTAGGCATTACTACATCGATTCCGACATCCATTCTATTGGATTAGCTAATCCCATCCGATCTCAACACGAAGTCAATAAAATATTTTAAATGGATAAAAATTAAAAACATCCGATCAATACCGCTTGGTCGTCGTTCGGACGAAAAATTAATAAAAAAATCTTCGTATAAGAAACACTTGTATAATATAAGATAGAGAAGTCACATTCCTGTGGTCAGATATATTTAATGTGGAAAAAAATATTTAAGGACGCATGTGGTTCGTGATCAAAAGGCTAGATAACAAAAACCAATTTATAACTTAGGCCCTGCTTGTATTTTGTTAATATTTGTTATGCAAATATGAAGTCATTAAAACTTTTATCTATTTTTAGAAGGCCCGGTTAGTGGTATATTTTGGTGGTAATTTGCAGTGGGCTTACTAAAATAAATAAATAAAAAGTTATGAATTGTTGCAGCATTTTTAAAATTGCGAACAATCACAGCCTTTTTACCTCTTATTTATCGGCTCACTATATATTATCATCAAAATATATACCATCAATCCTCTCTAGAAACCAATGAAATTAAGTTAATGTACTCTTGATATTTGCATCCTGCGAATATTCGCAAGATCTCAAGCAAGGCCTAAATTAATCTACATCTTGCAACTGTTTTTTATAAAACAAAAAAAAATATTTCCTACGTTTTTAATGAAATCATATAGCATTTATTAGTAAAATATAAAAATGGTTTGGATATATATGACACTAGATTATTCTAAAAGTAAATTAATTTTTGGGGAACGGCTAAAAGACCCAAAATAATTTTTTTCAGTCTGTTTAATCCACCAAATTTTATATGAGTCTATTTAGTCCAAAAATAAAATTTGGACAGATCTGCCATTTAACTAATTTATTTCTTAGATCTACCCTTCCACCTTTTATTCCCTTCTTAATTTCTTTCAATCTCTTTAGTTGTTTCACCATGTATAACCCCACTTTATCCTTCTCTCTCTCTCTCTCTCTCTCTCTCTCTCTCTCTCTCTCTCTCTCTCTCTCTCTCTCTCTTGCAACAAATCCTTGATAGTTAGTTACCCTAGCTAATTAATTAAGGGGAGTCAAACACACTAGTACTCCAACCTCCAAGTTAAAGAAGATAATTCATGGTACCAAACATTGGCTCAAATCCAATTTATTAGGGTTGAAGTTTTTCCATTTTCCTTTGTGTTTTCTGTTTAGAATTAGATCTTTATTATCAACTTAGGGTTTCAATGAATAAAAGTAAAACTGAACAATGCAGTTAATGATATGGTACTTGTCAATGTTAGCACATACAACGTACGGCCTGTTGACTAATTATGAGGCTTCCTACATGGTGTGCCTTTCCACCTTGGTGGATCAAAGAAGAAAGGTATAAGTTGGACGCAAAAAAGTACTCTGAAAAAATTACTAAAATCATACAGCTCCAGGCACGGGTACAAACCAGGCCAACTATATATATATATATATATATATATATATATACACCTAATTTTTTTTAAGGGATAATGGCCAAAATATCCAATATATATAACTTTTTTAATCCATTTAGTACATTTCTAAATATATGAATTTTGTCAAAATCTAAATTTTAGTTGAAGAGATATAACATTTTAAAGTTTAAAAATAAAAAAGATAATTACATTTCACTCTCATACAGCTGTACAAGTTTGAAAAGATAAAAAAGTAATTGACAAATATAATAAGGGTAAAATAGGAACATTAAAAAAGAAGGAATGGACTAAATAGATTCAGAAAAGTTTAAAAAGGACTAAACAAATTCAAAAAGCTTTAAAAAAGGTATTTTAGTCTTATTAAAAATCTTGTGTACTAAATAGATTAAAAAAGTTATATATTGGACGTTTTGGCCATTATCCATTAAAACTAGCTAGGTTTTTTTAGGCTCGTGATATCTACCACCGAGGCAATCAATAAGGGACACCTAAGTTAAGGGCTACCTAGTAATGTTAAGGGCTACCACAATCAAGTTAAATATCTTTGACTTGTTTTAAAAAATTAACTCACATATAACTCCAGTCAACAATCGAACATATGCCTTTGTATGAAAAAAAAATCAAACAAAATGTATTGTCTGGACACACAAAGTCGAATATGCACAACTAATTTTTTTTTGCACTTTTGGTTTTCTATATAATATTTTGCTTTCTTTTGTTCTAATTTTTTTTCTTGGTTGTAATTCGTTGTATTGTACTTCCAAAACTTCTATCTAATATATGGCGTATTTTTTAATAAAAATGACCCAATGCCTTCACAAATTTCATTTTGTGAAAAGAAAAAAAACTCCATTAATGGTGGACTTAATTTCATTCTAAATATGAGATTCAATGTTTGGATTGTTAGAGGTGAATGAAGTTGACTATGCTCGTTGTTTTGATACTGAATAAGTTGTTAAAATTTTTGTTAGATTAGTGGATTGAGAAAGAAAGTGTTAAACAATATAAAATTTAAAATTTTTTATTGTTTAACTAAAAGATGATAGCCTTTATTAAAATATACACCAAATTTAATCAACCACAATTGACTCTAAAATTAAGGGGCCCTTATCGATTGCATATGTGGTAGATATCACAAGTTTTTTTTTATTGCGAATCACACACTGACCCTTAACAAATTTATTGGGGTAAAATGCGTAAGATGCGCCCGAGTAAAATAAATATAAGTCGGGGGCTGTCGGCGACTTTTGGAAACAAAAAGATAGGTCGGTTCCACACCCCGCGTCAATGCGACCATATCACTCACCTTCTCTATGCTGATGACACCATCATTTTCCTGAATGGTATAGAGACTTCGATCAAGGGTTGCATGGAGTTCCTTCATAGGTTTTGCTTATGCTCCGATCAGAAGATCGATATGGAGAAAAGCTCATTTATGATGTACTCTAAAACTCCGATCACTCTCATCAACTCTATTGTTCGAATCACGGACTACCAACACAAGGTTAATCATATGACCTACCTTGGCACTCCCATATGTGATGGGCAGGTCAAAGTTATTTACTTCGATGATCTTCTCACTAAGATCCGCAATAAGATAGCTGGTTTGAAAGCGAATTTTTTAACTCAAGGAGGTAAGCTCATTAAGATCAGACACGTCATTTCCAGTATGGCCATTTTCCTCCTATCCACGGTTGCGGTCCCTAAAAAAGTACTTAACATAGCAAGTCGCATAATTGCCAACTTCTTTTGGGGCTCGTTTGAGGGGAAATCGAAACGCAATTGGGTGCATGTCTTGGGATAACATTTGCACCCCTTTGGTGGAAGGGGGCCTAGGAGTGCGTAACCTCAAGGACGTGGTCCGTAGCTTTAGACTCAAGAGTTTCTGGGGGGTTATTGCTAATAGCTCCAATTAGGCTGCCTTTATTCGGGGAAAGTACCGTATGGATATCACCATATTGTCTGGCTATGTTCTCCCATAACAACATCTAAATTCTGGAAAGAATGTGTCAGTCTCATCAGTAGTCTTGTGCAAAACTCCGTCTGGAAGGTTGGGCAAGGGAATATGAGTTTCTGGCATGAGAATTAGAGCAACATGGGGGTCCTAGATGTCGAAGTCAATTTCAGTATCCCATATATATTGGATGCTATGATCGCTCAGATGCGGATTTGGTACGATTCCCGCCTCAAGTCTGACTCGGATGAATGACTTTGGGCTCCTTCCCTAGATGGTCGGTTCACTGTGAAGTCCGCGTTTTCTCTCCTTTCGAATCAGGCGCCGGCCTGCTCCCTTGCCCGACACTATGGGCGAAGTTCCTTCCTAAGAAGATGTCGATCCTCCTTTGGTGCTTCCTCTATAATGCCATCCCGATGGACGTCCGTATCCAAGATTGTGCCATCAGCTTGGCGTCGGGGTGTCTCTGTTGCGTGCACAGGAACATTGAATCTATGAATCACTTGTTCCTAAGTGGTGAGACCGTGGTCTTCTTCTGGGACCGGCTATCTCAACTATTTGGGATCCATCAGACCAACTACAGGGACATTCGGGAGTTTATTTCAGCTTGGTTTAACGTTGCCCACAGAAAGTCTCAAATGGGTAAACTGGCCACACTTTTTCTGATGGCCATTATGTGGGAGATTTTCGGAGCGAAATCGTCGGAGGCAAGATGAATCTCTATCTTCAATGGTCGTTATTCTCTACAAGGTATTGCAATGGGTACATAACATCAATCCGCTCTTGAGAATCAGCAATCACAGCCCTGGTATGCTCCATCACATTCTCCGAGTCTGTAAGTTGTCCCCCACTCTAGTTCGTCGCAAGCCACCCTTAGTACTTCAATGGTCTCGTCCTCCTCCAGGGTTCTGTATTCTCAACACAGACGGGGCCTCCTCCTCTAAGGGGGTCGCGGGAGGAGGAGTCATCCGGGATGACAAGGGTATCCTATTGGCAGCTTTCCACAGTTTCTATGGGTCAGTTCCAACAATCTGGCTGAGACAAGGGCACTGCTGGACAGGCTACTCCTGTGCCAGCAGCTGGGCATCACCAATTTTATAGTCAAGGTCGACTCTAACCTCGTGGCGGGTTGGTATAATCAGAAATGTAACATACCTTGGCACCTCTCTTTCTGGTGGCAGAGGATTAAAGAGGCTACAGAAAACCTGAACATCAATCTTAGACATGTTTATAGAGAACTAAACTCTTCCGCGGACTGTATGGCCTCCTTAGGTCTCTCGAGTAGATCGAACTGCAGCATTGTGACTGATTTTTCAATGCGCCTGGTGGGTTTGGCTCGCCTAGACAGATTAGGAATGCCTTATGTCAGATTTGAGTAAGGGGTAGAATGGACCGACAGTTGGACACACTTTTTGAGCGAATTTCTTGTACCCTCCTTGTCCCCCGTTTTCTAACGATCAGGCTGGAGGCTAGCTTCTTTATGGTTTTTTCAAAAGGGGCCCTCCTTATCCCTTATTATAAAGGTTAAGGCTGGGGTTTCCCTAGTTTTGCATGCATATTTGTTTGCATCGTGTATTAGGCATTGGGAGGTTAGGCCTTATGTCCCCCTCCTGTTAGGTTTTTTTTCATGTCAATAAAATTCCTCTAGCCCCGCCGAGGTTCCCAAAAAAAAACAAAAAAAACAAAAAAAAATAATATATGGAAAAGTTTAATTTTCTTTTTTTTTGTTTTTATTTTATTTTATCTCTGTGTGGCTTGTATATTTATTTTGATTTTTTTTATATCTATGAGTCACAGATTTCAAACCGTATTTTGCTATCATTATGGAACGAAAATAAATCTAGGTCTTCTTTCTTGTGTTTGCTCGAAATGGGATTGTACCTATTTTTGCTTTCCTTGTGAGTTAACTCATGGGTCTTCAAATTTAATGATTTGTTATTTGATGATTTTGTTTGAAAGTTAATTGCAGAAAAAAATTATATCATCATATATTTGTGATGTTTTTTTGATATGTTTCAATTTATACAATTTTATACTTTCTTAATTAAGAGAGAAAAATAATTAAGACAGAGATTTATTAGCAATCCTCTTATTCTTACCTTAATTGAAATTCATTACAACTATATGTGTGATGCTCCTTGGCAGATGACCAAGTAGGGCCAGCCCAACACTTAAGCATATTAGGCAACTGCTTAGGATCTCACTTGGTTGGGATCCCCATTTTTTGGAATCAAAGTACTTTTCAAACTCTAATTACCTCTTTGTCAAAAGGTTCTCTCATTTTTAAAGTTTGAAATTATTTCTTTTTTAGTTTTATAGTAAACAAGACTTTAGCTGTGAGACCAGGGACTACAGTAATTTGGTATGTGTACTTTTACTGTTTTTGAAAGAAATTTAATCCTTATTTTTCTGATAGAAACATAGTAAAAGAATACTTTTTTAAAAGAAGCTTTATTCACCACTAATATAGTCTCACATCCTTTGCAAAGGAAGGAATTCTGAACTTTGCACGTATAAACGATTGTAGTTTTAGGGTATTTAATAATGTAAATATAAATTAAATGAACATCAGTTTGAGAGCGGGATTAGCCCCTTCCTTGAACTGTTCCAATTATGAGGCCTACTTTTAAAATTTGGCCTAGGGCCTCAACTATCCTTGGGTCGGCCCTATAGATATTGGTAAGTAGTACTAGATATAATTGAGAAAAGAATACCAATAATCACATGAAAAAAGATGAAAATATTTCGTTCCTTGAAAGCCAATGCATACTAGAACCAGTGGAATAGTAGCTACTAAAGGGTAAACTGCTCGTTTTTCCTTCCCGCAAGTATAGTATGATTTGCCCAAGTTACTGAGATTTCATATATCTATATATCTCCGCTGATTTACCATATATAAAACTTTTCAATAAAATTCTTATAAAAAAAAAAAAGAAAACTTTTTATTAAAACGGCAAAAAATTAAGACGTAGTAATTAAGACTACTCCATGCAGAAACACCAGCTGATCATACATGATGATGCGTGCATGTTGGATATTAATACGTGCCTACACATGCATGCAACATTCATTAGGCACGGCCAGCTGATCCAACTACTTACTATTTCTTTTGTTTTCATCTCTTTTTCTTACTAGATCTAGTAATCAAAGCCAAAGGAAAGCTCCCATGGCGAATTTTCTTTTCTGGTCGATATCTCCCATGACGGGTAAACCGTACTCCCTTAGAAGAAGATCGATCCTCCACTCGGGCATCGTCTCGTAGTTGGCTTTGGTGTACCTTGGGTAGTGTAATGGCATCTGAAAGTACCCTCCTCTTCCTCCACCACATCTGATCTCTTTCGATGAGCTTTGTAATTGTCTTTGATGATGATCCATCTCGCGGCCGCCTACGTGTAGGTGTCCGGTGACGGATTCAGTTCCACCACCACCAACTCCGCTCATCTCTCTCTCTAAATCTCTAGCTTAATTACATATTTATGTTTCACTCTCTCTATGAGCTAGATCTCGTATTGGAACAATTTTATCTATGACATGTCTCCAACAAACTTGTTCCCTTTATATATAAAGAAGTACTTGTTTGAGAGTTGGCAAACAACAGCATTTAATTTATTTATTTTTAGTTGACACAATCATTTTGAGTTGATGCTCCCATTTTGATGGAAATTTCGGGAATATCTACTTTTTGTGGCTCTTTGAGACATGTTCTCCATTGTTTGGAAAAAAAAAACGAAATTATGGACCTTGGTCAAACATCATTGACTAACAAAAAAATGCGATCCATCAGTCATAAAGCCTTCCGTTTGAAATTAAAATTACTATAAGTTATTATCAATTAAACGTTGTTTTTTTTATCATCACTTGTTTAGAAGTAGTCATGAGTAACCTATATACAGACTACAATTAAAACAATGAGGGTCAGTACTGTCATTTTGTTCTGAAACTTACAAGTAATTTTGATCACATTTTTTAGTCTGATTTGATTATGACTTAGGAGACACTAGGGCTTTGGGGAGATTTTTTTGGGGACAAGTTTATTAATTTGTTGTAGGGCTCACATAGAAATGATTCGTAGGTCGTTTTCTGTAAGAATGATCTTCTTATCATGTGAATTATCATTACCAAAAATTATAGTATCCTTTGAAAGAAGGAGGTCTTGCGGTAAGAAACTTGGAGGTTTGTAATTTGGCTAATAATCTACGACATATTTGGAATCTAGTTAATGATAAACCTACTTTATGGGTTCAATGGGTGAAACGAAATCTGATAAAATATAAGGATTTTTGGAGTGTGGGTGTTTCTAGTGAGGCTTCTTGGTGTTGGAGGAGAATATTGGATGATAGGGTCGTTGCTAGGCGCTTTGTTTTTCACGTTGTTGGCAATGGGCATAATACTCGTTTCTGGCATGATAATTGGCATCCTCTTGGTGTTCTTACTTCTTGGTTTCCAGTTGCTCTTCGCTATGACTCTACCTTGCATTCTGAAGCCCTAGTCAGTGCATGTATTGATCAAGAAGGTTGGGGTCTGTGCCTCCACATTTAATATCAAGTTTAGGGGAAGTTACTGATAGTCTTTTTGAAGTGCGAGTTGATCCCTCTTCTGATGATCAAATAATTTGGAGTGCTAGTAGTACAGGTAATTTTACTCTCAAAGACACTTATCTCTCTTTGTGGCATGTGAAACCTGTATTGCAGTGGACTTCTTTGGTATGGTTCAAGAAAAGAATCCCTCGCCATAGTTTTGTTACTTGGATGATACTGAAAAGAATTGCAAAAACACGTTTTTAGCTTTTTCTATGGGGTGTGGTTAGTGAGTCGAATTGTGTTCTTTGTGGTGAGGCGGATGAAGATATAAAACATCTTTGTTTTGAATGCCCGTTTACGGATTTCATTTGGAACCACCTTCTTACTGATCTTGGTTATAATAGATCTATTTTACTACCTGATCAGGAATTACAATGGTGCTTAGATAATTTTGATGGTGACAACTCTATTACTTATATAAAGAAGTTGACATTTAATGCCTTCTTCTATCATGTGTGGGCCGAGAGGAATCGATAGATTTTTAGACCTGAGACTCGACCTCCTTTTCAGGTTCTATCAATTATTCGCCTTGAGGTACGATTGAGGGCTTCTATGTTTAATAAGAGTGTTGTTGATACTGATTATAACCGGCAATTCATGGATAAATGGTGCCTTGATGCTCAGTTTGTTGTTCCGAGGTTCATTTCATGTTATTGGTTAAAACCCTCAAATGAATGTATTATGTTAAATACAGATGGGTCTTTATGCGATGATTTTGCTGGGTTTGGGGAAATTATAAGGAACGAGGATGGAGAAGTTCAAGCCGCAGTTGCTGGTAGTTCGTCCCCTATTTCCATTGCTGTTCATGAATTACAAGGATTGGAAATTGGCCTTCGATTGGCCTCTTTATATTTTCGTCGTATTCAAGTTGGAGTTGATTCTAAGCAGGTTATTGCATATGTGCAATGCTTGGCTACTCCTCCATGGATTGCTATCCCTACTATGCGTTCAATTTGGCATATGATTCGTGGTCTCGAGGAATTCTCCATTCAGCATGTGTATCGTGAGACTAATAGAGCTGCTGATCACCTAGCTAGTTTATATCCTTCTGTTGTTTTTGTTGAAATTACTCTTAGTTCTTTTGCAGAGGATCTGAAAAAGATAATTTTTTATGATAAGGCGGGTAAAGCCTATCCCCGATGTATTTCTTGATTCATTTTAATATATCGGTTGGGGTCTCTTTAACCCTAGCTTACTCTCCAAAAAAAAAAAATTATACAGTTCCAAATCTTTTAACCCCCACGGTGCAATTGAAGACTCAAAATTAAATTATGTAGAGGGAGAGGTTAGATGTCATAGAATGATATAATTTTAAGTGGCAATGGTCTACATGGTGAAGAAACTATCCTTACTAAAAAATCAACCTTTAGATGATTTTCAAGTGAGCCCTACAAAGAAAACCTCCCAAAAAATATCTCCCAAGCATTACTCTTTTGCAGATATTCCATGGACATCAGTTCTACTTGCTTTCCCAATTCATGTGGCATCATATTCCACAAGTCAATTTGCTTTCTTAAAATCTAAAATGTGTTATTCTAAAATACTGCCAAAGTAACTAGGGTTGATTTTGATGGGCTGATACAATATAATGCCACTAAATTAGCTAATTTTTTTTTTTTAATTGTGCCCTTTCAATGCAGTCTATATAAATGTATATAAATAATGCATATATATAGTCGCTCTCAGAATCCTTGGCCACACGTCTTATAGTGCCAACTAAGGAAGAATGACATGTTTTGCGACCAATCAATATGTGCATGAACTTAGATACAGATGGTGGTGGGCACGCATTTAATTGAGTACATTATATATACTAGTGGGCAATTTGGTGTTTGTGTTGTAGAGATATTTTATTGATGTCTTTGGGTTTCATGAGAGTAATAATGGACGGAGGGAATTGTATGTGTCAACTATTCCAGTTGGTAGCGGTCTATTATTGTTAACGGTTTAGACTCGAGTTCAATTCTCATTACAATTAAATTATTGTTCTCATAAAAAGATGTTCCCTTAAAAAAAAAATTGGAAGGAATTGAGTTAAGTTTACACCCAATGGATAATTGCCATGTGTATTAAGAAACTTGCTTTATCGAACTTGTATAAATTTTTTTACCAATAACTCAATATTAACGAGAATTGTGATGAGAATAGTCTCACATGTGATATGAGAGCCTAGCAAACCCAATATATAATGATCCTGAGTCACACCACTCATTGCCAATTGGTTTTGAGTTGGACACCCACAAACATAATATGGTATCAAAGCAGACCCACACATAATAGGCACAACGGTCATACGTGCTCTTCGTCACCAAAAAAGAGTTCCACGTGTTAGGTGCAAAAAAAGGCCACACGTGAGGGGGCATGATGAAAATAGTCCTATATTGGATATGAGAGCCTAGCAAACCCAATATATAATGATCCTGGGTTACACCACTCATTGCCAATTAGTTTTGAGTTTTAATTACAGCAGACACTACCAACCATGAAATTACAATGTTGATCTTGTTCTTTTTTTTTTCTTTTTCTTTTTTAACCCTCGTGGCTAGCAGGCTAGACTTATTAAAAAAGCTCGATCTATTAGAGAAGAGTAGCTTCACATTCACTGTTATATATGAAATGGCTTATGCTTATGGCTTGTCTTCTGTTCTTTGTTTTGGTGTGTACGTTTGCTTGTTTTGGATGAAAAGGGTGGTTTTGTTGGTCTCACAAATAGGACGGTCAATGGGTACTAAAATATCCAGAACCGAACCAGTACTGGAACTGTTTATTGCAGTTTCCGGACCTCATTTTGTGAATCCGATTAATTTTTTATCCATTTCAGATCTACCCATTTTGAATCCATTTAATTTCGGATCCAATACCCGCAGGTAACCGGTTCCGTATAATTTTTATAATTTTATAGTTTAATCTACTATTATACAACAAATTTTTAATTTTTTTTAACTTTTTTTAATTAAAAAAGAAAATAAAAGAATCTACTGACTATTATACAATAAATTTTATAATAAAACTAATTTTATAATTGAATAAAAGACGAAAATACAAAATGCAAATACTTTTTATGTGAAAAAAGTTTTTTTTAAAAAAAGGTATCGAGTACCCATGCGGGTATCGGGTACCCGCAGATCCTAGTGGTATCGAATCTGGAACCATCAATTGATGGTTCCGGAACCGAAATCGGTAGGAACTGGAACCGCCTTCATATTAACGGGACCGGATCTGGAACCTCTAGGATCCGATCCAGAACCGTCCCGTTGACACCCCTAGCTACAAATGATAAGGTAAGAAATAGTAGTGTAATCCAAAAACATCATCCCTCAAACTGAGGTTGGCGGTGCGTGTTCAAAAGTCCATCCAAACGGGTCCTTACAAATCTATTATAATATACTATAGGAGAAGCCTTGGGTTAACAAAACCCCCTCTCTTAGGTATGAGTTAAAAAAACCTACATTATAAACATATGGCCCAATCTATTATCTATTATTGGGTTAACAAAACTCTATCTCTCTTAGGTGTGGGTTAAAAAACTTACATTATAAACATAAATTCAAGATCTAAAACAACTAAATTATCTAATTATCTAATAAAAAAATTCAAAATTATTTTTAAAAGAAGCCTCATGCATTGCACGAGATATGGGGGGGCTAGTTGTTAATCTATTAAGGAGCATATATATCCACGGACAAATTAAATCCATCCAAACGCGTCATACATTCCAAAACCATTTTGGGTGTATCGTTTGTCTTCTTTATCACCCAAAATTAATGGTCCCCTACTAATAGAATTTGATTCCAAATATCAACATCTCTCACTCCATTTAAGTAGAGGGTATTATACAAGGTGAACCTAATTAAGGTGGTATTTGTTTTTGGCTGAAAATCTGTTTAGAAACTAACTTGATATTTTAGAATTTGTTTGGTCGCTGAATTTTAAGTCTGATTCACCTAAGAAGTTATTTGACATTTTAACTCAAAGCTAAAAATATTCAGCTAAAAAAATAGAGTTGAGTTTGGGATGAAAGTCTGACTCGATGGAGAATTCAGACGAATCCGAGTTAGATGCTTAAGAAAAACAAACACCACTTAAGTCTCGTGGTCCTACCCATTATGCCAAGAAATAAAGGAATTTAATCCTTTGAGTGATTGGTGGAAGCAACCCTATAAAGGATTTAACATGAAATTCTTGGATTTAAGGATGGAGTTTGAATAGTGGAAAAGAAAGGGAGAATCCCAAAATCCAAGTCAACGTTGAAGTGAGCAATAGTCAGACCATCTTCGTGATGGTCATACGACTCATACCATCTCCCGCGAGCCCAATGAATAAACCATCAATTAACTGTAAAGATCTGTCCATCCCCCTCTTAAGGATCTTTTAACGGCGGGAATTTCTGCCGAATCTGATGGTGTGGGGATCCTAAAAAATAATAGAGACTTTTCCACTTTAGGATTAAAGAATTCCAATAAACTTGCCCTTAATAAGAATAGCTTGGAAAATATCAAAGAAGGTCAAGGATTTTTTTTTTTTTTGGTTAAGGGGTTTATATTAACCATCCCTTTTTTTTCAGTTCTATCCTACACTCAGGGGTATCTCCTCAATTTCAAAACACACTCAAGGTTATCCCTAATTTTGTTTGGGGATATCCCATATATTAAAAAATATTAAAAATCAAAAAAACCTACATGACGAAATAAAGTTTATAGAGACTGATGTAACAATATAAAGATAACGGTTACATTGGAAAACAAATTCAAAACAAAATAAAAAATTTATTTTTCTGAAAAAAATTATTTAAAAAGACGTATTAGGACTTCCGAGTCCGAGTCACAACATTAAGGCTCGGAGTCGCGAGTCTGAATCTTAATGTTGTGACTAGTCTTTGCATGCGCGAGTGACTGCTACGAAGCCTTAAAATTTATTGTGTTTTTTTTTCTTAAAAAAAAATTTAAAGAAAATGCATATAAGGATTAAAAATTACATCCAAATGATGTGATCGAACATCCTTTGTGGAACTCGAGGACGGAATCCCTCACAAAACCAATTTTTTATAGAATATCTTCCATTAATTGGGTTTGTTTTGAAACAGGATCATCTTTCATGAAAACTACTTCGAAATGTTTTCGATTATGTAGAGGATTTATTAATGCTCGGATTCTTGAGGCCGAGTGAACGACGAAAATTTCGTTAGTGTTTAGTATTGATACTGATGGTGGAATCGAACTCTCACTTTTCTCTCACTTTCTCTAACTTACTTTCTTTTACCTAATATTTTATTTTAAAGAGAGAATATTTGTAAATTAAAAAAATAAAGAAGGCACCCCTAATCAAAATTGATTATGGTCAAAGTTAAGTTGACTAAAAAATAAAAAACTGGGATATAACTAATAAAAAAGGATGGTTAATATAAACCGTCTTTTTGAAATTGACTATTTTTTACTAATAATTTTTTTCATATGATGATACACACGTGTAGACACCTAAACGCTCGAGTGTTCGACTCTTTTTGGGACCACTCCAGAAAATTAACTCCCCAAGTTATCCAGTAGTGTAAATTAGAGGTGTGCACTGACTATGGGAACTAAGTGGGTACTCTAAGAAAACTCAGATACCTCAGTTAGCAAAAAAAAAAAAAACATATATAGTGTTCTCGTATTTTTCTCTATTTTTATTGTTGATTATTAGTTCGACATTATTTGTGATGTATATAGATACTAGCTACTTATTGAAGAGATTGTTTCGCAGCAAAAATTAAAGACTAGAAAGATTAATCCAAACATTTCAAATACCTCCGTAGAGGGAGGTGAGGAAGTTGGTAACCCTGATCAGAATGATGGGGTGTGTATTTCACCAATACATTCTACACCTACTAATATAGTACTCTCTATCCCCACCGTCCCAATCTTTGATCTTGTTCCCAAGGAAATCTTGAATTCGAGTAAACCACTTACAAAATCTCAGTTTCTTTCCTTTTTTAAATCTAGAGATATGAAGGAGGTGGTAGATGCGTATGGTGAGGATATAGTTTATGATGCAATCAAGAAATTAGTTGAAGAACATCGCTGGAACAAAGCAGGGAAGCGTTCGGCTTCTCAGGGGAGTGAGAGTAGCAACTCTAAGTCGAACTCTTCAATAGAGAGGGTTTATGAGCTTCCTGATCGTCTTCTGCCTGTGGGGACGACAAGGATTCAGGCCCACAACGCTAAAATTCGAGCGGCTGCAACTAATCCCTCGGTTTATTACAGTTTTCAAGGGATTCAAGTTCAACCTACTACGTCTATGGGAACTCATCCTATGACCACTAGAGCTAAAGCTGATACCCTAAAGTCGGTTATTCCTCCGGCAATAAATGTTTTGGAGAACCCCCAAAACCCTCCTCCCATTGTAAACGAGGACACTGACTCAAATGACTATGATTACGAGGTAAGCGAAACAGAAGAGGAAGAAGAAGATATTGAGGATATCCGTAAGCGCCTGTTAGAGTATGAGAAGACTCATTCCGATATAGAACGGCGTGGCTCGATGGGTCGTAGGAAAAAGTCAAATCGTCATCGTAGTCGTTAATTTATCTTTTGCAATTGCATATTGATCGGTTGTTAGGGGTTTTGGCTTGACGTCCCCCCCTTGTTTCTTTTATTGTTTGAATAAATTTCCTCGATGAGGTTTTGGAAATAAATACTAGAAAGATTAAAATTAACAAACAATGGCGCAAAATACAATCAAATGAGGCTAGCTAGCCATTCGAACACAGAAATTAAACCTTACTTGATTCCGGCCCATTGACAAATCATCCCAATAATTACATTAAAAATTTAGATATATAAATATTCATATATTCATATATAGATATTTTGATTAATCTAAACCACCTTGCATCAATTATATACGACTATATGAGCAATGCTACATGAATGAGATTATCTGACCACATTAATTTATCACAAAACGCACTAGCTAATTCACGTATATGTCCATCGTGTCAGTTAATGTGACCAATTGTGACACATTGCATGCATTTACGCATATCAGATAATGTGGTCTATATATGTAACATCACTCATACTGTATAGAAATCTATAGCCAATAATATAACAAATCAAATTTGCATGAAAGTTGATCTTATATCTTACTTTCCGTAGCCCCAGAAATCCATCATCTCTCCACGGAGTGAGAGCTGATTTATTTGTTGTACTGATGATGAAGCATTTGGTTGATCATGATCACCAAACCTAACCACCCCTTTTGAGGAAGAAGACTCCTCCTGATGACCACCACCAATACCAACTCCAAGATGATTAGTAGTAGTAGTAGTATTAGGGCTAGAATTAGTATTGTTATTAGTCATGACTAAACGGTCAAGCATGGCCCAGTCATTTAGTCCTTGATCATGTTCATCAACTCTGCTACTGTCTAATCCTCCTCCAACTCCCATCATCTGTTGCGTGGCCGTCGGTTCACACGACGACGTCGTCCCGACTAATTCTAAACCCATTTCACATGCAGCTCCAGCTGGTGGATACTCATGTACTTGTCCACCAGCGGCTAAACTATCGCCGCCGCTTTCGGAGTCTCTCTGATTGGATAGAAGTTGCTTGAGCATAGCTGGATTAGCCGAGTTATAGTCATGGTAAGGCCCTCCACTGATTGGTTTATGGATATGTAGAAGATCATGATCAGTTGTAGTGTGTTGGGGTTGCATATAATGGTGATGATGATGATGATCAGTTGGAGCTGAAAGATGAGAGTAATGTAAGGCGAGGTCGGGCGAGGGTTTGTAGAGATCGAAGCTAGTCGTCTGTACTTGTTGGTTATTCTGTTGTTGTCGACGAAGATACTGATGATGAATACTAGTAGTACTTGTTAGGGTTCTAGGTTGATTGGCTGTTGCATTGTTCATCAGTAAATGGTGGTGCTGATGATGATCGGCAGTACCCATGCTGCTGCTGCTGCCTCCTCCTCCTCCTCCTCCTTGCTGATCATTTCCGACTTTGAATAGGTTCTTCTTCTTAAACACTCTACATACAACCCAGCCATCCTCCTACATGCATGCATAAAACTCACCATTTAAAACATATATATTTATAGAGCAAGTGGTTGTCATTTTTTTTAAATAAACAGATCAACCCTAGAATCATCTTCACGTCTACCATAGGTGACAACTTAAACTCCAGTACAATTAGTATCGAATTACGGATCTCATAAAAATAAAAATAAAAAATCCATGTGGGCACATGCACGGGTGAACATCGGTCTAAACAAAAATCAGAAGCCTCTCCAAAATCCTATCAAAATCTCTCTGATTCCTACAAAATCCCCTATAAAGTTCTATATCCTAGAATTTGCAATCAAAGCCTCTCTTCTCTTAAACCTTGGACTCCGCCCATGCTCTCTTAAACCTTGGATTGCACCAAAAGAATGCAATTATGAGTTAGGGGTCTACCCAACCCAAAACCTAAGCCGGGACAAGTGGGGATCTGAACCCAAATCCCATGACAATAACTTACCAAATACCCTAACTACTAAACCAATATTTAGCAAGCTATCTAGGTCAATTAATTAATTACAACAATTTAATCAATAGTGCTTCAACTTGATGAACAAAAAAAATAAAACTTTTAGTACGTATGTACCTTAATTTTTACTAAACCGGTTCAACTTAAAACTTACGTGTTGACTCACATGGCTCACGTGCAATAGAACAAAATTGATCCACTACACCCAGAGGCAACCTAACTAATCATTAATTTAGCTTAATTTTTCTTGAGGAACACCCAAAATCATGATTAGGGCATCAATTTGGTGCCCGACCAGAACCAAATTGGTGTTCTTGTTATGGGCACTTGTAGTGATGCAAGCACCAATTCTGGAAAAGGGGTTTTTGAACTAAAATTTGTTGTTGGAAACTCTTAAACCAAAACAGTCAAACCAGTTGAAATTGATCATTTCAACAGCCAAGGATCCTAGCAAAAATAAGATCTTGTTGACAGGGACCTTAGTGCAAGTAATAAGATCTTGTTGACAGGGAGACCTAAAGATGATTTTATATATATAGAGAGAGAGAGAGGTGACCCTATGTTTTGAACGAGATCACTAATTCGATATTTACAGGAATTGAACCCAGATCTAATCTGTCAACAACAACAACAGACAACATCATGTGTTTGTTTGTGTTTTTGTGTTAAATTGTACTTACATTGATGTTTCCTTGGGCATCATCTGTGTCTTCGAGCCGGTACTCGTGCATGATCCAGTCAGTCTTTTGTCCGTGGGGTGCTCGACCTCGGTAGAAAACTAGGGTTTTCCTCATACCAATCTTTTTGAAGCTGTTCCTGATGCATTTGTCTCTCCCTGTAGCCTTCCAAAACCCGGCACTCGTCGCTCTATTCGTCCTCGATCCTGTGGGATACTTCCTGTCCTTATGACTGAAGAAGTACCATTCATTCTGTGGTGTAGACCCTATCCTGCACCTCTCTGTTTCAAACCAAATTACACATATATGATCATGAGTATACATTAAATTCAACTATATTATATCTGAAGAAAGAAAAAAAAAATATTTAAGAGCTCAATAATATTAATATATTAAGTTTACGCATCCACAAATAAAAAAAAAAATGATGGTGTAGATCATGCAAAATTCATATGTTCAAATTAAATGTATATTAATATATGTCATATTATATTAATATGTTATGTTATCACAAAATTCATTCAAGCTAGGCCATACATATATATATAGGGTTAGTTAAAGAAATGATTTTTGTGGAAACTGTAATTGTGTCCTGTTTTTAGTTCCCTTCCAATTAAATAGTTTTGAAAGAAAATAAGTTTTTATTTGACTCTGTCATAAATTTAATTTCCAGTTAATTCACCCATAAATCGCAACGCATGAAGTTATAATTTCCTCCAAAACAATCATAAGTAATTCAAGTGTTTATAATTAATAAATAAAAAAAAAAAGACTGAAGTTTAATGGAAACTATATTCCTAGCTAGGCATAAATTCCATGCATGGATTAAGTTCAGTTAACTGATGATTAGTACCCTAACTTTTAGAGGGAATAATAATAATAATAATAATAATAATAATAATAATAATAATAATAATAATAATAATAATAATAATAATAATAATAATAATAATAAGGGCTTCATTGATTTGCGTTCAATATTGTAAAAATATAAACTAAGTAAATAAATAGCTAGTTCCATATATAATAACACAAGGAAATAGAGCAAAATTGTACACCAAATATTGAATTACAAAACCACAATTGGTTATATAGAGTTTATATAACCAAGTTTAATCTTTCACGTGCCACGTGGCACACTCTTATATGACAAATGGACCTTTGACCCATTAATGTAGGACCCACATGCACCCTTCTTGTAGACACATATGTACAAAAATAAAAGCTCTCGATCGATATCTTTTTCGGTAATCCCTCACCGTTGGATTTGAGATTTTATAATCATGGGCTTGAATATATCTTAAGCCCATTTATCAAAAAAATATATATATATTTGCTCAAATTCAGCAGCTTAACAATTATAATGTTAAAGTCCAAAATAATGGTGGGTCAAACTTTGATCAGTTAATAAGGGTCGACCTAAAAATTGTGCTAATGTGGTCCACAAAGGAGACGTGTACGTACATGAGTTAGATGGCTAAATTCCGGCTCCTAGGGTACAGGATCCGGCAAATACATAGCATGCAACATCTTATTCTGTGTTTGGTTTGTGACCAGGATACAATTCATTGTTTTCTATGTTTCTAGTAAAATTGTATCTTTTTTCACAATTAATTAAATTTGTAAACAGTTTTTGAATCTAACTCAAGGAGTTTTTTAGAATATAACCCAAATTTCCAAAAACTGTATCCTAATTTTCAAAACTCATTTTCAATTAAAACAAACATGTCCTGTTCGTCACTAATTTAATCTCTACAAGACTAGATTACACTACTACTAGCAGCTAGCTAGCTAGGAGTTTGAATTGCTCTAAAATTTCAGTTAATTATCAACACTACTCACAAAAACCCCACAGCAAAAGCCTGTTATTTTTGTAGTGCAAGAACTACTCACAAAACAAGCTTCATCAGTATATATATATGCATGGTGCAACATACATACATACATGCATGCATGATGGTGCATGCATGCATGCATGCATGTTCATCTAAACAACCATGCATAGAATAGAAGAACTGATCAATATATCATGAACTCTTACATATGCATGTAATCTTCAATTACTTACGTACGTACCTTGTAAGTCCCATGGCTCCATCTTATTCAAATCAACCTCCCTTATAACCTCCAAATCGAACTTCTCAAATGAAACCTTCTTCTTCAAGTAGTAGTGAAGCAACTCTTCATCCGTCGGATGGAAGCGAAACCCCGGTGGTACTCCGCCATTCGACGACGCCATTCTTCGCCCCAAACTCAATCAATCAATCAAATTAAACTCTTTCTCTCTCTCTCTCTATACCTCTTTCTCTCTCTATCTCTATCTACCTAACTATTCATCATCTCTATCTCTCTTATTCCCTAGCTAGGTTTCTCGTAAATCAGCAGTTATCAATCATTTGTACGTGGGGTGTCACAGACTTGTATAAATATTGTGTATGAAACTAATAAGTAATGATGTCAAAAAAGTTGACGGGGACGACGACGGCGCCGGGGGATTAGGCTCTAAAAGATATCGTAAAATTGAAGTCAAGAGAATGAGACTAATTGATGAAGAGAATAATTAAGTGTAATCTTTTAGTTTATGTAGTTCTATTTGAATTATTTTAAACAGTTAAATGATCCCAAGAAAATAAAAATTAATTTAAATAGCTAGGGGGATATTGGATTGTTTTCAAAGCAATAGAAAGCTTGGAAACAGCTACGTACGTACTCTATTAACCATCCTTGCCCTCTCTTCATTGGGATTTCCACCTTTGGACGGTTGAAATTGATCATATTAATTAACATCATAATTTATTTAAATATTAGATTATATATTATACATAAAATTATTTTATATTAATTTTATAGGATGGAGAATAAGTATGGGTATTTTAGTGTACCCCTATATAGGATAAATTAGCTAGTAAGGCCCCTTAAAATCTTAGAATTTAGAAAAATCACCATTCGATGTGCACTTGGCAAAATGACCCGTACTGCGAACCCTACCCTGCTAGCTAACCCGGCCTGCCAAACTCTACCCTAATTCAACCCTGTAGTTAAATAATTCAGAGTTAAGGTTGTGCATTTTTTATCCTTTACCCCTTCAACTCTGTTAGGGTTAGGGTTATAAGGGTTGATCTTAACTCATTTTCATGTTTTATACAGAAAAATGTTTAAACTAGTTAGGCTTAAGGTTCGAAAAAATGACCCATTTTATAAACGAGGATCAGTGTTAGAATTTGATGATCTTGACCTGCTAACTTACCTAGGGTCGATCCTAACTCGACTCGTCGCCAGGTCTAGTTCGATCTTTGGTTGACGATCAACATTCTTATGTTAACTTAGTTAATTAAACAATATGAACTACGTGCACGTGTGTTGCATGTGTTTTTTAAATTGGATTTGTTATTTATGTTCGGATCGTTCACTCTTGTGGATTTGGATTTGTACAAAAGTAAGGCGTGTACACCTTATAGGAGCACTACTATTGTAATTCTCTTTAATTGCGCCAAATTCTAATTTTTTCCAAAAGCAATCTCTATTTCCACCCAACTTTTTTTTAATGAACACCCTACTTAATTAGTTTTCACCTTAATTACACTAGCATTGAACCCAACATGGAGATAATATTTCAAGGACTGATTTTGATCGATGAGATGGATCATTCTAAAAAGTAGCCCTAGTTAATTAATAATTAGATAAGCCTCACAATAGTAGAGATATACATATATATTCTAGTGAATTGTTTTTTTTTTTTTAATGGTGAAATTCATTAAGAATTTAAGGTGTAGCTAGGGATTGCGTGAAGAAAGATACTAACATAAACAAAACGATATTAATTATTACATAGGTATCAAAGATTCTCACCGAAAGATATATAAATCTTCACTAAAACTCCTAAAAGCATATCCATTTTTATTTTATTTTTACGTGTTGTACGTGTATGCTGACCAGTACTGACCAGGGAGGCGTGAGGATTTTGTTCATTTGATAAGTAATCAGGTTATGAAAAGAGTCCGGATGTGCTTACAGCCTTATACGCACAGGTTACGTGTATAGGTTCTTGTGGAGCTCATATGAGGTTTATCTAAAGGCTAATTTTTTGTGTTAATATTCTTTTCATCATGTAGATCATCTTCACTGAAAATCCGTTAATTCTAAAACTTCTAACTCAATCAAAAATTGACTTTTTTTTTCTCATAGTTCATTTTTCACCGACAATTTTTAATCAATTTTCTTTCAATTTTTTATAAGGCGAAGTTTTAAAATGGAATGATTTTTTGTAAAGATGATCTACATGGTGATCGAAGAGAATATCCTTACAAAAACTCAGCCCTTAGATCAACCTAATGTGGGCCCCACCTGAGCATGTACATATAAGGCTATAAGCCGATCCATTCTCTATGAAAAATGAACATTCACATGTAATTGGTTATATGAGCTTAGCATTACTCATGAAAAAAAAATGTGGCATGGGATATTTAAATCAAGTTTATATATATGTTATACCACATCATCACTTATAGGTGGCTGCCCACCAAGCGTCCTTGTGCATGGAATAGGTGTCAAGTATTGGTTATGTTTATCTCTTTCTTGCTTACTATATACCTTCCTCAATTGTAACTTATGGATTTGTGATCATGTTGAAGTTAATAATAAAATCTATCTCTCCCAATTCTCTCGATATACCTTCTTATATTTATATCTTGTGTGTAGAAATCATAACACATTATCAGCATGAGTCTCTACCACTCTCATACAACAAGATCGGGACTTCGACATTTTGTGATCAACCCGAAGCTTTTGGACATCTCACAAAATCAAAAAGGTATACTTGTGTAGTTTTATTTTCAAATATCGAATCTAACAAAGCTTGAATTTGAAGCTCTAGATATCTCTGAAAATAACTAACTTTCTTAGGTTCTGGATGCGGAACTACATCTCGAGTCAAGAGAACTCGGAGAAACTATAAGAGAAGAAAATCAGCCGACCAAGCAAAGTCGCACGGCTGCAACTATTTTCCTTTGTCATCATATCCATGAGGGATTGAAATCAGAATATTTGACGGTGAAAGATCCGTTAGTCCTTTGGAATTATTTAATGGAGAGATATGGCCACTTGCCGATGGTCATACATCCTATTGCTCTGAATAATTGGAGGAACCTGCATTTGCAGAACTTCTCATCTTACTGGTTCTACGTCTGTACCTGAAGATTATGCAGCGACTGCTTCAAGATAGGGACGTGGACGACATGGTTATAACGGTAGGCGCGGTAGACGCTACCGACGGTATAATTCTAGGAAGTAGAATGATACAGATAATTTCATATAAAATCCCTAGAAGAGGGATAATGCTAATCCCCAGAAGAGGGATAATGGCGAAACGAAACAAGATAAAAGGAGAGGTTGGCAGAATAAACCCCCTAAAGATGTAACCTGCTATCGTTGTGGCATGAAAGGACACGGAGCGTATAATTGTTATACGGTCGAGTATCTAGTTAATCTTTATCAGGCTTCATGTAAGAAAGTCAAAACTGGTGCTGAGACAAATTATATTTGTAATGGTGTTCCTACTGATGATACTCACCTGGAATTATCTGATATGTTCCTCGATCGTGAAGGCGAGGATTTAAGCAAACTAATTGGGGGATGAGATGTTCATACCAATTAGAGTTTTTCTATACAACCTTTTGTTGTACTACTTTTGATGTACTACTTTTGTTTATATATAATATAAGCATTTTATATATGTGTTTATTCTTGCTTTATTTTTGTTAAAGGATATAGACCCAAGCAGAGGCATATCCCGAGATATTGGTCTAAGTAGACATATCCAAACAAAGCTTATATGGCGAGGATGTTTGTCTAGCAGACAGTGCTACGATGCACATAATCCTCCGAGATAGTAAATATTTCACGAGCTTGAGTATATTTAAGGCTAGCATGACTACTATCACTGGTACGACCAGTTTAATTGAGAGCTCTGGCAGAGCTAGTATCATGCTATCCGGTGGTACAATACTTGATATTAACGACACTTTGTATTCCTCCAGATCCAGTTGAGATCTGTTGAGCTTTAAAGACATACGTCGTAATGGGTACCACCTTGAGACAGTGAATGAGCATGATATGGAATACTTGTGTATTACATCAACTATCTCATACCAGAAGTGTATATTAGAGAAGCTTCTGGCTTTCTCCTCTAGTTTATATTATACGATAATAAGAAGGGTTGAATCTTATGTCGTCTTGAACCAGAAGTTCAATGACCTGAAAGCATTTATGCTTTGGCATGACTGACTTGGTCACCCAGGTTCTACCATGATGAGTAGAATAATCCAAAACACGCAGGGATATTCATTACAGAACAGGAAGATTCTGATGTCCAAAGATTATGCTTGTGCAGTGTGTTCCCTAGGTAAATTAGTGCTTAAACCATCTTTAACTAAGGTCGTGGTTGAATCCTCAGCTTTTCTGCAACGAATTCAGGAAGATATTTGTAGACCTATCCATCCCCAATGTGGGCCATTCCAATATTTTATGGTCTTGGTGGATGTTTCTGTGATGTGGTCGCATGCTTACCTATTATCCACTTGCAATGCTGCCTTTGCACGTTTGCTCGCTCAAATTATATGATTACGTACATATTTCCCTGAATTTCCCATCAAGTCTATCCGTTTTGATGGAGCTGTCGAGTTTATATCTTGAGTTTATACTCTCCTATGCAGTTTGTTATGAACCACCAACCAAATATTTCACACTTACATATTTTTAGTTGTGTTGTGCAAGTTCCTATTACCCCTACGCGACGCACCAAATTTAGCCCTCGGCGTCGGCTAGGAATATATGTTGGCTTTGATTCACCTTCTATTATTCGTTATCTTGAACCAATGACAGGTAATGTTTTTACTGCCCATTTTGTAGACTGTTATTTTGATGAGACAATAATCTTTCCGTCATCAGTAGAACAACATGATTCGTCGTTAGAAGAACGACATGAGATTTCCTGGAATACACCAACTATATCTCATCTTGATCCACGCACTAATGTATGTGACATTAAAGTGTGAAGGATTGTGCATCTCCAGAAAATTGCCAATGAAATGCCTGATGCATTTAATGACGCAGCTAAAATAACCAAGTCATATATACCTGCTGCAAATGCTTCTAAAATCGATGTCCAGGAGAGACATGTTGTGAGAGCTGATGTCCCAAGAGGACGTGTGACCAGTAGGACAACTTGCAGCAAATGAGTCATCTAATGCACGCCTAAAGTATGGGCGACTACCTGGTTCGAAAGATTCTGTTCCTAGGAAGAGGAAGTGCCAATCAATAATTTTAAATACTCCAGGAGATAGTGTTATTGTACAATCTACATTCTCTAAAGAAATGCTTCTTGAAGAAGGCAAATCTCCAGGAGACGGATAGGTAAAATCCCCAAGAGAGAGAGAGGGACAAATATCTATAAATAAGGATATTTTTATAAATTACGTATGCACTGGAGAAATGTGGGATTGTAATGAAAAATTCTCGACGATATTGTTTCCTTCTTAGTAGCTATTGACATCATCACAGAGAACGATGACATTGAGCCTCATTCTGTAGAGGAATATCAATATAGAATTGATTCGGCAAAATAAAAAGAAGCTATCCAAGCAGAGTTGGCTTCCCTTGCAAAGCGTAAGGTGTTTGGACCATTTGTACTAACACCCATGGATGTGAACCCGGTAGGAAACAAATGGATCTTTGCAAGAAAATGCAATTAGAAAAATGAAGTTGTTCGTTATAAGGCGCGACTCGTGGCACATGGTTTCTCGCAGAGACCTGGGATTGATTATGAAGAAACATATTTTCTTGTTATGGATGCAATTACTTTCAGATATCTGATCAATTTAGTAGCCTCAAAAAGACTCGACATGCTTCTAATGGACGTGGTCACTGCATATCTGTACGGAAAGTTAGATACAGATATTTATATGCGAGTCTCTGCAGGGTTATTTTTATTTGAGGGAAAACCACACCATTTGTATTCACTTAAGCTCAAAAGAGCTCTATATGGATTGAAACAATCTAGGTGGTATAATCGCCTTAGCGAATACGTGATAAAGGAAGAATATGTAAATGATCCCATTTGTCCATGTATTTTTATCAAGGAAATAAAATCTGGATTTACTATCGTCGATGTGTATGTCGATGATATCAATTTAATCGGGACGCTTGAAGAGCTCCGTAATGCTGCTGAATATTTGAAGAAAGAATTCGAGATGAAAGATCTCAGAAAAACAAAGTTTTGTCTCGGCTTGCAGATCGAACATAACTCAAATGGAGTTTTGGTCCATCAAATAACGTATACTAAGAAGATCTTGAAGCGTTTTAATATGGACAAAGCACACCCATTGAGTACTGTTGTGAGATCTCTTAATATTGAGAAAGACCCATTCTGACCAAAGGAAGAAAATGAAGCACTACTTGGTCCTGAAGTACCATATTTGAGTGCAATCGGCACATTGATATACGTGGCATAATGTACCAGGCCAGACATTGCATTTGCTATAAATCTGTTAGCCAGGTTCAGTTCTTCCCCGACAAAGAAACATTGGACAGGTGTCAAATAGGTTCTTCGTTTCTGTAGAACTATGGATATGAGATTATTCTATCCGAAAAATCCATCCAATGGTTCTCAGATAATGGGATACACTGATATCAGATATCTCTTCGATCCCCACAAAGCTATCTCCCAATCTGGTTAAGTTTTTACAAGTGGAGGTACAATATTCTCTTGGCGATCCAACAAGCAAAGTCTTCCAACCACCTCTTCAAATCATTCGGAGATTATTGCATTGTATGAATCCAACAGAGAATGTGTGTAGTTACGATCACTGATTGGACATATCAGAAGCTTTTGTGCTCTACCATCTATCACTGATGTTCCAACAGTCATTTTTTAAGACAATGCTGCTTGCATATCACAAGTTAAAGAAGGCTACATCAAAGGTGATAGAACCAAGCATATTTCACTGAAACTATTTTATTCTCACCATCTCTGGAAGAACCATGAGATTGATATCTAGCAGATACAATCCCATGAGAATTTTGCGGATCTATTCACCAAGTATCTATCTACAACGACTTTTAGAAAGCTGATTTATGGTATTGGCATGAGACGGATGTATAATCAAGTAGATTGATGCAAGAGATTGCTCAATCAGGGGGAGTATACCAATGCCTGCATTTGTCTTACCAGACCTTATCGTGTTGCACTCTTTTTCCTTTGACAAAGTTTTGTCCCTCTGGATTTTCTTTACCAAAATTTTTAATGAGGCAGATTATGCGAGTCCAGCACTCTTCTAAGTCTATTATACTCTTTTCCTTAGCTCAGGTTTTGTCCCTCTGGGTTTTTCTGGCAAGGTTTTTAACGAGGCAATTATTTTAGAATAATAGACATCCAAGGGGGAATGTTATACCACATCATCACTTAGGTGGTTTGCCCACCAAGTGTCCTTATGCATGGGCTTGACACCTATGGAATGGTGTCAAGTATTGGTTATGTTTATCTCTTTCTTGCTTACTATATACCTTCCTCAATTGTAACTTATGGATTTGTGATCATGTTGAAGTTAATAATAAAATCTTTCTCCTACTTCTCTCGATATACCTTCTTGTAGTTATATCTTGTGTGCAGAAATCATAACAATATATATATACTTGTGGCTCATCTATTATATGTAACCTTAGCATATATTACTCACGAAAAACAAACTGTGGTATGGGATATTCAAATCAAGTTATCTTTTGGATTGTCATTCAAAAATTCTACAAGCGAGAAGATAACATTTACTATTGGGGCGCCCCCATTGTGCATATATTTTAAGCCTAACACATAGAATTTTATTAGGTGATATCATATTAGGTTTGTAGGGTTAGGCATCGAACTCAAAACCAATTAGCAATTATATTAGGTTGCAAGATTTTCATCTTCTCATGTAGGACTATTCTCAATAGTGACGATATTATATATAGTAAAATAAAGAAAATAAGTATAGAATGTTATATAAATGGGTTTTGTAATAACTCCTGAAATTATATTTGGTGAGGGATTAATTAGCCACAAACTAAATTAATATAACAAAAATTGATCGTACAAAATGCTTAGTTAAAGCTTCTCCAATCGTGATTGTCTATTCAAGTTGTGTAAAAGTTTAAAATGTAAAATTTTTTAGAAATAGATAATAGAACTCACACTCTACCGATTGTCTAAATATAGAGAAAACAAAAAAAATAAAAACAAAAAATGGGGCGGCCTTTGAGATAGCGCCCAACATCATGCGGTATCTCAAAGTGCGTTTGGGGTGGAGGACTTTAAAAAAATATATTTCTTTTTAACCAAGCGTGCCCCACAACCAGGCTAACTCTCAGAGTGTGCCTGATGCCAGGCTAACTGTCAGAGTCCGCCCATCTAATTTTGTAAAAAAAATTTATATATTGTCTATTTTTAGACAACTCTCTCTCCTCATATTCTAAATTTACATTTTTAGACAATGCACTACGAGGTTGGTTTTTACACAATACTAGCCCCATATCCCGTGCAAGGCACGGGGATTCTTTTAAAAAAAATTAAATTTTTTTATTACATAATTAAAAATTTTAGTTGTTTTAGAATTTGAGAAAGGTTTCTCTATATTATATAGATTAGATCATATGTTTATAATGTAGGAGTTTTTAACCCACACCTAAAAGAGGAGGTTTTATTAACCCAATAATAAATAATAGATTGGGCTATATGTTTATAATCTAGGTTTTTTTAACCCACACCTTAGAGAGAGGATTTTGTTAACCCAAGGCTTCTCCTATAGTATATTATTATAATAGATTAGTAAATATAGCTAGCATTGTGGATGCTCTTAAAAAACTGAAAATTTGTTACATTAAAAACATGTATAATTCTTGCTGATCAAAAAAAAAAAAACATGTATAATTCTTGAAGTTACCGAGGGTGTCGTAAATTTACATGGGAGTCAACGAAATGACCCACGGTGAAGGAGTACTACGAATTTTGAAAAGTACAAGGGGGTCTTACGAATTAATAATACTTTCAGGGGGTATAATTAGTAAGATATCCTATACACCCAAAACTATTGTTACTTATTGTTGCAGCTAATCAGCATAGCACAAATAATGCATATCTTATCAATCTTACCTGCCAAACTGTTGGCCCACCAGAATTCTGGGAGCGGATGATGTAGCATAAAAACTATTGTAGTACTGGTGGTACATAAACAAAACTCATATACTAACAATATAGTTGGAGGCGCAGCCGCCAAAGCTTGAGCTTCCACATGTGGGGACGACTTTGGGAGGTTTCAGATTAATTTACTTGATTAAAACGCATTCAAGATTTTTTTTTTCTTAGCTGATTTTCTTTTTAAATGTGTTGAATAAAAAAATTATACCGTCGACCTAGGAGTGTCAATGTGTACCCATTTATGCGAGAGCAAAATCGAGCGGAACTAGAATTCGTTTCTTAGTTCTGCTTCCAGTTATGTAAGAACCAGAATCAGAATAGTTAGGAATTAAAACTAATAGCATTATAATGGTTCCGATTTTGAGTACATAGATTAGATGTCTTATATATGAAATTGGAAACATTTTTTTTTTCCAGTGAAAACTCAAGATCAATATTCTGAATACAAATATTGCCTATTTTTTTTAATTTTTTTAAGAAATTAACCTGATATTTAAGTATAAACTATCAATAACAGCATTATCCATTTTAATAGCTAGCTGGTACATGCATCAGCTAATTTTATATATGGTTTCAGAGAATTTAGTAATTGAACAAGAACCGATTCGTTGACATTCTAGTCCACCCAAGGTGGATGTTGTTGCAGCTGTCGTCCTTATAGGTCCAGGCCATTGGATGGAACCCTAGGTTTTCTATGATGCGAATCACAAGGACATCAGATTTCAGTTGACTTTAGATATTATTAGGGGAGATTATGCTGGTACTGCATGTGTGGGATGTAAATAGAGTGGCTGTAAATAATTATAGGTCAACTTAGTAGACCTTAACAGCTAGGGTTTGTATATATTACATTATTAATATGGTGATTATCATATATAATTAAATAATAATTAAAATAGAGATATGGCAAAGACTCGAGGGTCCATCATGTGCAATGGACCCTATTCCCGTAGGATACATGTGGCAGACCAATACAAATTTGTAGTAATTGTTGAATTTGATCGACCACATCCAGGATGTAAGGAGTTAATATGGGGGCATTTTGGAACCAAAAAAAAAAAAAAAGTCTTTCATAGAAACATTTTTATGAGTTAGGGTTAGGGTAAGGGGAGACATGTTTATTTGCACATGATTTTGATATGGTCTATGAAGATTTTGTACGATAATGCATAATTTAAGAGTTGATTTTGGGTGATAAGGGTGGCATGAGTAACTCTGGCATGTTAGGTCAGGCTTAGTATTACCTTAGGTCTTGAGCTAAAATTTCTTAAGAAGAAACACCTAAAGAAGAGAGACATAGTCACATCTGATGATCAAATTATCAACGATATGGAGTATTTGAATGCTTTGGAAGCTAAAATTTCTTAAGAAGAAACACCTTTAGAGATTGTATGTTGTTAATTTATAGATTTTAAAATATATGCGAGTTTTAAATTCAGGTCTTGAAACTAAAATGCCTAAAGAAGAGAGAGACATAGCGATATCTGATGATCAAATTATCGACGATATATGGAGTATTTGAATGCTCTGGAAGCTAAAATTTCTTAACAAGAAACACCTCTAGAGCTTGTATGTTATTAATTGATAGATTTTAAAATATATGCGGGTTTTTGAATTCAGGCCTTGAAACTCCCAACGAATTTATTATCTCTACTAAAATGCCTAAAGAAGAAACACCAAAAGTAGTGAGAGACATAGCCACATCTGATGATCAAATTATCGATGATATGGAGTATATAAATGCACTGGAAGCTAAAATTTCTTAAGAAGAAACACCTCTAGAGCTTGTATGTTGTTAATTGATAGATTTTTAAAGTATATGCAGGTTTTGAATTCAGGTCTTGAAACTCCCAACGAATTTACCATCTCTACTAAAAGGCACCTACTTTCATAAATTGTTATTCATATGTCACTTTTGTCTAATGAGTTAAGATTGAGGGACATGCTTAAATCGACATGTTAAAGATACGATTTACGTGGGGGCCTACATGGAGATGATCTGACAATATGAGGACGATCTTCTCACTATGTAGCCTTCATATAAAATTCATCCCATTCTAACATTTATAACCACATTAAATGTTGATTTAAAATTAATTGTAAAGTTAGACGGCTCATACATCACACAATGCTTAATGGGCTTTAAAGTTTTAGAGTGAGGTGATTTTAGGTGAGGATGATCTATATGGCATGTACATCATCCTCACAACAAATCAGCCCTTAGATCATTTCCATGTGAACTCCACATGGACCGTGTAAAAAACATGTTGATTTAAGCATGTCCCCCGATCCTGACTCTTGTATGTATAATAAACTGTGGGGTCAACATGCAGATGTTCAAAGGGATATATAATTTTTTTGCGAGGATGTTCTCCTCATCTTGTCGATCATCCTCACAAAAAATCAACCAATTATAAAATTTGTAACATAATCATCTATAAATTGCAAATAATGGTACAATGGATGCATGGCTCAATCACCGTTGATCTCCAATCACCATATAAAAAGATTAAAAGTTTCAGAATGAGCTGAACTTAAGTGAAGGTAATCTACATAAGGAGAAGATCGTCACCCAAAATCCCTTGGTTCGTCTCCATATGAGCCTCACATGCTACTTTAAAAGGGTTGATGTGTGAAGATCATGCATCCTCGACAAAATAGGTCACAAAAGATACAATATCAAGCCTAGATAGTAAGTAGAGGAGGGATATTAAACCAGCAGGGCTTATTACGCCACTTTTTTTTATTTGTAAGGCAAAGTGGTGCTCAGATGGAGATGATCCTGAGGTAACTTAGTGTGAGGCCATTCTCTTAACTATGTAGATCAACATATCCATAAATTAACACATTATAAAACGATATAAACACTGAGAAGGTACCATGGAGATTATCCTCATTGAAATCAGCTCATCCTAAAACCTCCTTAGAGTAACTCCAATGCAATCATGAATGTCGTAAAAAGTGGATGCCATATAGAAAAAATACATTTTATTCTAAACAAACTACACCAATGCTAATGTGAAGATAAACTTAGAAGTTGACCATGCAATATAATAGGTTGACATTTGTGGAATAGAAATACATTATGATCTCTTAAAAAAAGATATAAAAATACTATTTTTTTTTCTCTCCAACAAATTTGAATAAAATTAATTCTATCACCACATCAAGCTTCCAAGTTTCTCTTCACATTAGCATTCAAGAAGGATTTTTAGAGACATATGTCTGTTTATCTTATGTGGCAGTTAATATTTATTTATTACATTTATAGAAACATTAGAGATGCTCTTAAATAAGCCCATCAAAAACTTGAAAATATTAATTTTTTTACCCATATATTTTGCATTTAGTTTGCAAGATGGGGTTTGAAGTTTTTCAAGTAGAAGTTTTAAGACAGCCTAATTTTGGATATTGTGATCTATATGGTGACGTAAACATTATGAGAAAAATGGGTCTTTGGATAATCTTCATGCGGGCTCCACATAAATGGTGTTTCGTTGGGGGCATTATAGATGGGGGCATGGCATCTGTCTCTCTTTCTCACTTGACAAGGGTTACTTTCTCTTGTTTCTTCATCCCCATTCTCCCCACCCTTTTCTTTTCGAGTTTTCTTGAACTCCCAATCAATCGAACATACACAAAACCAAATCCTCTCTCTGTTCATGTGATCACGAAGGAAGGCAGAAGCTAGGGTTTTTTCCTGTTCTTCACAGTTGGAGTAGCTCTAAAAGATTGTAAGTTCTTATCTCCTCATATTAATTTCCCATTTGATTCTCTCTCTATCTCTACTTATAAAGTATAAATCAATACAGAATTTTAGTGTTTCATTTGCAAATTTTTTATAATTTGCTTAGGGTTTCTGATTGTTAATTATGTTGCTCCTCAGTCTTGCTGTAAAAAACCCTGTCTTTGTTGGAATTAAGGTCTGTTTCTTCACCTATAAAGGTCACCCAATTTTGTTTTTAGGGTTTTAGTTAGTATTATATGAAGTATCTCTTTAATTTCAAGCTTCCAACTAGACACTACATTTAGTAGTATAACTTATCACTGATCATAGGGTTTTGAGCTCTTACTTGTACTGTTGCATTTCTCTTTTGTCAACTGTACATCTGTAAGTTTGTGGACTTCCAGCAAATGAACATATGTATCCTATTCTAATTATTTCATATTCTGGTAAGAATGAAATTACATCTACTTTGATTTGGGGGCACTGGAGATATACTAAACAAGTAGTATTATAAATGTTAAGCCATCTGCAGGCATGTTTTACCCGATTGGAACTTCGTTTTAGTCTGCAACGATTTTGCCGTTGAATTGCAAACTTTGAGTTCTTTAGTGCATGATTTTTCTCTGATGATAATTTATGTATCATAATCTTCTAATTGTTTCATATTCTGATAAGAATTGTTTTCGTGTCATTGAGTTGCACTATTCAAGTTGTATTATAAGGGGTTGTTTGTTTGTTTTTTTCAGACTTTAGGTCTGAATTCTTTTAGAGTTGAAGTCTATTTAGAAATCTGAAAAAAAGTTGTTTGTTTTTGTTTGAATTCATGTCTGAGTTTTATTAGTATGTGGGCTCTGTGACTTGAATGACTCTTTCTCCCTCCACTTATTCTTTTCAGTTCCCCCCACCCCACCCCCCTCACTTTCTTTCTTCTTCTTTTTTTCAGGCTTAAGCTCATTTTAACTGCTGAATTTTGGGGAAAACAGAAAAGTCTAAAGTCTAGATTCTTTAGTTTTCCGTCGTCAGATTGAAAAATAAGAAAACTCACCCCCTAAATGTTAAAAATGTATGGCATTCTGTGCTATTGGAACTTCTTTTTTAGTTTCCTTTTTTGTTCTATGTTGTGAGAATTTCTCCTTAAATTGCTAAATTTGAGCTTTGTAATTAATGATTGCTCCTTGATGAATTTATGTCATGTTTTCTAATATAGCGAGTCATTGCGATAAAGTATTCAGTGTAGATTGTTTCACTTTGAAGAATTACACAATAGAAAATTTAGCTATAAACACTATATTGGAAAAGGTAAGTGATGAACATGGTATTGTGATGAACACATAAAGTAGGATCATTCGTATTCAATATGTAATTCCACACTTTAAGATGATATTCTTGATCCATATTGAAGGATTGATTATAATAGACTGGTAGTCATTCAATAAAGTGTTTATGGGATAATTAGAATAAGTAATAAAGTGTATTTATTGCGAGTAAGGACTAAAAATAACTCAACCTGGTCTTTTGATCTTACGTATAACCATATGGCCATTTGACTACAGTTAGAGGGTGTTTGGCAACCAGAAGCAGAAGTACTTCTGCTTCTAACAAAAGTAAAAGTACTTTTGAGAAGTAAAAAACAAGGAGAAGTTTGTACGGTAAACTCTCGACTTATAAGTCTAAAAAAATAATGAGTTATTAGTTGTTACACGGTACTCGAGGAGAAGCAACTTCTAAGAAGTAGAAAAGCAAAAAAAAATTGCTCCAAAAAGAAGCAACTTTTTTTCTTCTAGAAGTCACCTTCAAAATATGCTACCATACAAACTTTTTTGCTAGTCAAAAAGCAACTTCTTAAGTGGTTGCCAAACGCCCTATTAAAATACTTTAGACCTCAGTTTAAAACCATGGTGTAAAGATTTTTTCTTGTAGTGACTAGTAGTTTAAAAATAGAATGATTTAGTAGTTATGCTCTACCTTCAAGTTTAATCTTAGTTGGCAATCATGTCTTCCATGACACATTAAATTTATTATTTGTGTTGATTCGTTGATGATTTATTAATTGAATACTATGTTGGGTGGTTTGGTTTGATTTGATTTCAATAAAGTTTAATTCATGATCTAGCTTTAAGCATATGGAACTATTTCATTATGTGAATTTTGGTTCCACTGCACATAATGCATATCTCAGTGAATTCTTATTAGTTTTAAGTAAAAGTTTAATGGTGAAGTTTATTTTTTTGGAAAGTATTTACAGTCTTAATTACAACTCGAACTTCTGATTTTCTAAACAACAACAAACTTAGCCAGGTCGGACAAACCCCTCCAAAAAAGATGATGGCAGGAAAGCAGATATCAGCAGGAGACAGTTTTACATCGAATCTTGCAGGAATGTCGAAGAATCAACTCTATGAGATCATGTCTCAGATGAAGACTCTGATAGAGCAGAACCAGCAGCAAGCTAGACAGATCCTTGTCGACAATCCTGCCCTAACCAAAGCCCTTTTCCAGGCACAAATTATGCTTGGAATGGTGAAGCCTCCACAAGTGATACCAAACATCCAGCCGGCACTATCGCAGCCTTCTAAACAATCAGCTCAACCAAGTCAGCAGCTTAACGCTTCAGCGGCCCAGTCACTTCAGGAGCAAGCAAGTGCATCCCAGATCCACGTTCCAGCTAAAAAGCAACAATCAAGCCAACCTGCATTGCCCATCCCATCTGCTTCTGTTCAGAACATGCCAACACATTCCCTACAGTCACTGCAGCAGGCCAAGGGACATCCAAGTGGACAAATGACCTCCATGACGCTTCCACAATCCTCTCAGATTCATAATATGCCTCCGGGTCCACTTCATTCTTCTCCACAGCCACCCTCACTTCAATCCCAGCAGGTACCTATTGTCTCCAGCCAGCCGCAGCAATCATTGTACTCTGGCATTCCACATCTGCCACTACAGCCACCATTGCCATCACAACCAAGGCCACCTTCAATGCAACCTTTCCAGCCTCAAGTTCATTCGCAGATGGGTTCTCATATGGGTTTCCACCCTCCTGGTGTATCTCAGCCCCATCTTTCACAACCCTCATTCAATTCAGGAAACAAACCTCCAGGTAGCATTGGGTCTTCGTTTCCACAGGGACAGCCACCACTGCCGAGCCAACCGCCACCTCATTCACTCTATCAGGTTGGAGGTGGTTTGCATTTAGGGGCAGATTTCAGTGGTCAAGCTGGTAGTTCCATGCAAGTGGATAGACCTGCTTGGATGCCGCCTGGTTTACAGGAGAATCCAACAGCTGGACTGCAGCTTCCAGGCCCACCAATGGCTGCTGGTCAGCTGGGCATTGGTAGTCAGCCCCCTCACACACCACAGTTAACACCTGAGATGGAGAAGGCACTCCTTCAGCAGGTAATGAGCCTTACTCCAGAGCAAATTAATCTCCTTCCACCAGAGCAAAGGCATCAAGTACTTCAATTACAGCAAATGTTGCAGTAGCGACATATTTTGGTCTTTTGGTGAAGCAGCATTGGGCTTCCAGTCATTTCAGGTAAATTGTTATAACAGAGATTCTATTTGGATGACTTTTGCATCTGTTTATGGTCTGTGGTTACTGAACTTGCGATGGTTGGGTTCTATGCTTTTTTATTTTATATCTTATTGTGAATCAGGTTCTGAATATATTCTCCATAGTCCATCCTTGTTGCTTATGTTGAAAAGATTTTAGGCGCACATTAAAAAGAAAAAAAGAGAACTAGAGCTTCTAAAGATCAGGTTAATGGATGATGAGGTTTGAAATTTCATACGCACACATGTATGGAATTGCACTTGATTTGGTTTACTTTGTAAATTCTGTTCTTAACTTATTTTTGCAGTTCAAAGCTTTTGCTTGTGGACAAAAGATTTAATTTTTCAGTTATGTCGCAAGATTCTTGATTATAGAATATAGGGTTAATTTAAGTTACCCCCTCAGAAGTAACGGGGATTTAAACTTACCCCCTTCAAAGATCTCATAATTAACTTACCCCCTCAAACTAATAGTTTCTGTTTTTCTGCCGTTTGAAGACATACGTGTGTCCCGCATGCTCACATTTATGACCAAAATTCCCATCACGTGCATAACACGTGCATTATATAAGGTCCCTTACCTTCTACAGTTCATAGGATTAATCCTACGGTCCATCTTACAACTTTCTGTCAGATGGTTGTAATTAAACTCATATTCTTCTTCCCCACCGTCGCCTCCGACACCAAAACTGATGCCGCCACTGAACAGATCGTCATCGGTGAAGCAACAAGAGAAGAGGAGGATCAGGTAGGATTTAGGGAGAGATAGAGCTCAGTGACCGTACCAGAGCGCCGAAACCACCTCAACCCGAAACCACTTCCCTCATTTCCTCATCTCTGAAATCCTAATCAAACAGACGAGAGAGAAGGCCTTCTAAATCCAAATCATCCACACTGTTCTTCTCACCCGCAAAGAGACAAGACGAAGAAGCCCAATCGGTTCTTCTCACCCGCAAAGAGACAGTTGAAGCAATCTTGGTGGAATTGGCTACGAATCCGATCGGTGAATGGGGGTTGTAGGAGAAAGACGGTTTTTGTCGTTGCTGCCGCAACGACCACCACCGCAGCACCGCCATAACCACCACCTCATTGTCACCAAAAAAACCCTCCGCCTACACCACCGTCACCATCATCTTCCCACGGCCTCCACCTAGATCTGATTTGAGAGGGATGCAAGGAAGCTTAGTCAAAATAAAGACTACTTCAGAGTACTAACCTCCTTAATTAATTTCAGCAGGTTATTATCAGGGTCCCTCTGTAACGGCTCCTCCTAGGATGCATCATCCTAGAATTGGTCCAGTTGCTACTCCACAACCAAGAAGAGAACAAGGTTACGTTGGCGAACTGTATGTATTCGTATTTGTATTTCCCACCAAGAAAAAACTCTCCGCCTACACCACCGTCACCATCATCTTCCCACGGCCTCCACCTAGATCTGATTTGAGAGGGTTTTAGGTTGATAGATGAGGAAGATGACTTAGTTGACACGTTTGGGGAAAAATATGTGGGGATAGTTTGGGAATAAAAATAGAGTGTTGCTTAAGCAAGTCACGTGAGTGGAGCGTAAGGGGTAATTTCGTCAAAAATGGGTGCATGCGACACACATGTGTGTCTTCAAACGGCAACATCACAGTTTTTGTTAGTTTGAAGGGTAAGTTAATTACTAGATCTTTGAGGGGGTTAAGTTCAAATCTCCATTAATTCTGAGGGTAAGTTAAATTAACCCATAATATATATGAACCTCAAAAACCTTGATTTAAGGTTTTGGGTACTCAGCTTTTATCTTATATTATGTTTTATCTATCTCTTATGTCGTTCTGCTAGTTATTACTAGCAATTAGTAATGATTGAGATGAGATGAGATGAGAAGCTGTTCTTTTTTATACTTGTGATATTGTACCAGTTCATGCTGAGTTCTTTTCTTCTTTTTTATTTTTCACTATTTTAATGAAGCTATTTTCCCATGTAATTATTCCAGGATGATGTGCAAGAAGATGAGGAGTATAGTCGTTTTTTTGTTTTTGGTGATGGAGTTTCTGTATTAATGGACAAGATGTTTTTAATATTTTTTTTTTGTAAATGATGTTTTGTATATTTTGTATATTATAGAATGTGAAACCTTTATTATTTGTTTTACAAGATGTTTATTATTAAAGGATGGATGTTCATTGGATGTGGATTGTGGAGTATTTGTGGAAGGGATGTTTTTTTTTTTTTTTTTGTAGTAGTAGTAGTAAAACGTTAGTAACTAGATCTGTGGTATAAGGGTGACGCTCCTGCTTTGGAATCTCGCACTCCTGCTCTGAAGACATTTTTTAACTTGAGATATTTTTTTAATTGGCCGTTCCGATACTCCCATTTCAGCTTTTGTTCCTCCGCTCCACACTCTGCTTAATTAGAGTAAAACTTTAGAATTGTCTGCCCCATGCAGTAATTTTGGGGTTAATATTGTATGCAGTAAATTCTAGGCTGCACAGGAAGTCAAGTGAGGGGCCTTTGTATTTGGTAATGGTAATTATATTATATTGTTTTTTTTCAAAACAGTGACAACCCATGAAAGATTAGCCCTTTTCAGGTCACTCTATTCCAAAAATAAAAATAAAAAAGAACCAGAAAGACAAAACAGAGCACCCACCCCTCCCTTGTCAAGCAGAAATGGAGGAAAATATAACAGCAGAAGTAAAAGATTTTAAAATAATTGTGATTACATAAAAAGATGCACCGAAGAGAAGCTCAAATAGTATTCATATTATGTACAGATTATTTTGTTTAAATTACTGGATTAATTACAAATGAAAATGATGTCATGAACTTGTTCGTCATCACTTCAAATTGGTATGCACTTGGCAACCCAACTGATCGGCCAACATACAACTGCAATTCCTATACAAACACCCCATTGCCCCCAATTCAACCTCTCTGTACCTGCAAATTTCTTCAGGAATTCCACCATCACCACTTGAAGAATGACTGTGATCCCCACAATTCTTAGAAACAACATTTTATTCTGAAGTACTCCCTCGAACGCGTTCGTTTTCTCTCGTGTCCTAACATTGAACTCATTAACTACTTGACAAAGAACAAAAGCATTGAAGATCATGGTATCCTTAACATTCTCATTCACACCAAAGATAATCTCTCCTTTGAACTGTAAGATCAATAGAACTGCGACCTGATATAGAGCCTGAGCAGTAAGGTTCCTCCACATGATGTTGGTAATTAGCGGCTCCATCCGACTCACCGATGGCTTGCCCATGAGATTTTCGGTGGGTCGGTCTGTGGCCATAGCCAGAGCCCCCAAAGTGTTCATGAGGAGATTCAGCCACAACAATTGGACTGCTGTTAGTGAGACAACACCAGTAGTTGCTACACTAATAAAATTGATCACTAGGGTAGAAGCACTCACAGTTAGCTGGAACTGGATGAATTTCTGGATGTTATTATAAACACACCTCCCCCACCTGAAAACAGTGACCACAGAAGCAAAATTATCATCCAAAATGACGATATCGGAGCTCTCCTTTGAGACTTCGGTGCCTTGAATTCCCATCGAAAGTCCAATATCAGCCTCTTTTAGCGCTGGTGCATCGTCTGTGCCACCTCCAGTTACTGCAACCACATGACCTTTTTCTTTCAAGCACTGCACCATCAAAAGCTTGTCAAAGGGGGAGGATCTTGCCATGACACAGATTTTATCAATCTTTTCCATCCTTTCTTGCTCTGTGTAGTTTCTGAATTCAGCACCTTCCACCACAACTCCACTGTTGATCAAGTCCTGATTGGGATCGAGTATCCCGCATTCAATAGCTATTGCTCTTGCAGTTAAAACATTATCTCCCGTGATCATTTTGATGTTTACTCCGGCGTTTTTGCAGGCTTCCACAGCAATTTTCACCTCAGGACGACATGGGTCCTTTACACCGACTAATCCCAAGATTCCCAACAGAGTCAAGTCATCTTCCTTTAGCTTTTGGAAGGTATTTCCACCATCATTATATTCAAGTTCTTCTTTTGGGAGCTGTCCATAGGCGAAAGCAATGCACCAGAGACCGTCAGCTGCCATATTTTTTATTATTTGCTCAAATTTTATCCTTTCAGCTTCATCTATGGCTTGTATGACCCCCTTACAAGTATAATAACTCGAACACATGGCAAGTATCATCTCAGCTGCTCCCTTCCAATGCACATGGATAATAATGTTTTCGTTCTTCGACCTCATAGAAAACCCGCTTCGGTTCTTCTCTGAATTGAATGCTTCTACATGGAGAATGGTGCATCTTTGCTTCAATTCTTCCAAATTTATTCCCAACACCAATTCAGCCCAATAAAGAATAGCTTTCTCAGCCGTACTACGAAAGAATTCAGGTGTCATTCCGAAACTCGGTACACAAATGCTACCTGTAGTGTTCATTCCAACTCCTTGATAGAGCAATTCAAGAACAGTAGAGCTAACAATAGAGGAGGTTTCTTCATCTTTAATGGATTCTTGGCCAAGGAAAAACTTAGTCACCTTAATTTGGTTTAATGTCAGATTTCCTGTTTTATCTGTGCAGATGATGGTGGCTGAACCCATTGTTTCACAAGCAGAGAGTTTCCGAACGATGGCACGATCAGCCATCACTCTCTCCATTGAATAAGCACGAGTTATTGTAACAGCCAACAACAAGCCTTCTGGAATTGCGATGACCACAATGTTAACTAGATCAGTAATAATATGCACCACAAAATTCATCACATGAATGAACTTCGTCCTACGCCTATTAAACTTTTTGTCTTCATTCTCATAGTTTATCTTCTTAGTGAAGTAAAGGATCAACAACACCAAAAAAACAAGAAATGCCACAGAGAAGCCAACTTTCACGACGTACGACTCATGTTTATCGAGCTAATCTTGTAATGGTGTTCTCTTAGTAGAATTAGTACTTACTGAACGCATCATCTCCCGCCATGCTATGTTCATGTCAACTGATGTAACAATCATGGAAGCGTAACCATTTATAACCTTGCAGCCAGAGAGCAGAAATGGGTTATTGCTGCTGTTGATTTCCACAGGATCAATCTCTCCTGTCATATTTGACTCATCAATTAACAGAGAATGCCCATTTAAGAACAACCCATCTGCCGGAATTTGATCTCCAATCTTTAGACATACCAAATCTCCTGCAACGATATCGAAGATTGATACGTTTTGTTGGCGACCACTTCTCACAACCTCAACCTGATGAACCTGTTGAATACTGTTGCCGCTTATAACTCTTGAAAGTTTACTAAACTGTCTGGATTGTCTGATGTTACTCACAGCAGATATCCCCACAGCTAGAAAGACAGGAACAAAAACACACCCACCATCATACCAACCTCTTTTGGCCCCATTTTTATTCATACCAAAGATAATAGAGAGAACTGCACATGCAAGAAATAGCAGAGTAACATGGTCTTTGAATGTTTCCAACACAAAATGCAAGAACCCTTTGGGAGGTTGCTTTTGATATTTGTTCGAGCCAAAGACATCACGGCGCCAACTGATCTCTGTATTCTCACCACGGACTCCATTATTGACATCTGTTTGAAGTTTTGATACAACTCCAGCAACTCCTCCAAACTGATTCAGAAGTTCCAGATTCTTCTCTTTAACAATGTTAATGAGATTCTTATAATAATCGAGATCATCGAAGAAAGATACATGAACATTATCATTGGCACCGACGTCATTGATGTTGGGTTGAACATCAAGAGTGATGTAAGATGGAGTGCGTACAATTTGGGTAGTGTTGAAGTGTTTCTTAAATTTGACTAGAGAGTTAAAAACTTTAGAAGAGTAGATGACTGTGAAAGCCAGATTCCATCTTTTATGGAGTAAACTGAGGTTGGCAAGGTTATGGAACAAAGCAGTAGTACTATTTTCTAAAACTGCATGAGAGGAGGTAGAGGACGACGACGATGGCGTGGTGGAAGGAGTGGACATGATGCTTTCTGTTGAAAGAGATGGTTGAATATCATCATCTAGAGCGGAGTAAGACGGCGGAGTGGGGTTCTTCCTATTAGATATGGTTGGTTTTAGGACTAGAGAGTTAAAAGCTCTGGAACAACAGATGACTTTGAAAGCAAAACGCCATTTTTTAAGGTAAATATTGAGGTTGCTGGTTAGTGCATGGGAGGAGGAGGTGGAAGTAGTACTAGATGACATGATGTTTGAAACCAGAAAATATTCAGAACAAAAACAGAATTTTTAGAGATCCAAATGATCATATGTAATGATGAGAGACGTTTTTAGTTACTACTGAATCAGTTGATGGCTCTTGGTTATACAGAGTTTTACGAACCTCGTACTCGTTTTTATAGTAGCTTATAAAGTTTTTAACTTTAAAGAGTGAGCTTCGTATTGCCTTCTAGGAAACAAACACGAAGTTGAAGCTACCTAAACTAGAAAGAAAATCATGAGAAATGAACTATGGAAAGAGACATAGATTGACAAGAGACTTGTGGGGTCCAAATGGGTACAATCCAAGGGCATATTCTTTTATAGGGATGATCTACATGGTGGACCCATGTCCTCAGTCCATCCTAAAACTTCTAACCCTATCAAAAGTTACTTTAAATTAAATCAGTGGTATATGTTTTCAAATAGAACCGATTCTCTCATCGTTGATTTCTAGTCAAATGTTGATGGAGTTATACATGGTGAGGAGAACATCCTTACAAAAAATCAGTCATTCGATCGTACCTATGTGAACCCTACGAGGCTTGGAAAGCGGTCTTGTAAGTCTTTAAGATTGTTGAGAATAGTCCCACTAGGTAAGATGAAAGCTTTACAGTCTAATATATAAAAATCTTGGGCCACATTAACATCACAACTTTCTTCACATTAGCATTGGAGATGCTCTTAACACAAAAGTTTTTACTGAAAACTCTAAAATCCATTGAGTGTTTGTTTGGCTGTTTTTAAACATGAAATCCTATACCTTAACCCATGGGAAGGTGAGTTTGAGAATGTGGTCTTGTTAGTGCCATCTAAATATGGCCTATAGTTTTTTATGTTTTCAAACCGTATGATTTGATCCAAGCATTTCTCACTCCGATTAACACTTTTCACGCGGTATTCCCAAATGTGAAACGTGCGACTCTTTAACTCTTAAGTAGGAAGGAAACTTTTGAGGGTTGTCTAATTTTCTCGTTCTTATCTCATGCTGCCCCTGTATATACGTACGTAGAGCATCTTTATAGTAGTTAAGGTTAGGGAGCTGTTCTGGTGCCATCACTATATTATCTCATCACTATTAACATAGTCTGTAGGGCCTATAAAAGATGAATCAAAGGCTGTATTTTGTGAGGATGTTCTCCTTATTTGTCCATCATTCTCACCAAAAATAAGTTAATTCTGAAACTTGTAACTCCATCATCTATTGATGCAATTTAATAGTAAAAATGAATGATTCAATCACCGTTCATTTTTAAAAATTTGGATAACTTGATTGCCAATTTTTGAATGAGCTGATTTTTTGTGAAGATGTTCTCCTCACCATATAGATCATCCTCATAAAAATTCAACCATTAGTTCATCTGTATGTATGTGGGCTCCACAAACTATAGTTACTCAAAAATGTCACAGTGTGGTAATACAGTGAGGGCATTGGAACTGCTCCCAGTTAGTTATAGTAGTAAAAGGAAGGACGATCTGGTAAAGTAGTAGTGGTGGTGGAATTCTTGAACAAGTCTAGCTGAGGAGTTGGTGGTAGGGGTGGGACTTAGGTTGGGTCAACCCGACCAACCCAAACCCGACCCAATATTTAGGCAAGCACGGGCAAAGATTGTTGGGCATTTGAGCAAGCATGGGTATTATTTTGCCAACCCGAAGTTGAATTCGGGCAAGCATGGGCAGAGATAACTACCAACCAGAGAAACTCGTCCAAACCGATAGAGTGGTGATATCCCCCATCCTCAAAACACTGGGAGATATCCTACACTAGAGGATATCTCCATTTTTTCAAAATACACTTAGGAGAATCTTCTCAATAAACTAAGGGATATCCCTACCCTTTTATAATAAAATAATAATTTTAATAAATATTTAAAAAAATAAAAACTTCATCTTCAACTACCGACATGGATACCACCGTCCCAAATCGCTACCACCGACCGATCTAAAGTGAAGAGAGACAGAAAGAGAACGAAGGAGAGAGAAAGAGAATAAAGTGAGGGAGATCATAAAAATTAGATCTCACCTTCCACCGCCTCCACCTCACCGTCCCACCTCCATGGCCACCACCACCTCACTTTGCCACCACCAGTAGAGAGAGAAGAAAGAGAAAAAAAAAAAGAAATAGTAGACAGGGTGAGGGAGATTCAGATCTCCTTCTCTTTTTCCTCTCTTTCTCGATCTCTCTCCCTCTCCTCATCGATCTCTCTCCCTCTCCTCCGCGATCTATTATTTTTCTCTCCAATAATGGTGTTGTTGTTGGTGGAGGTGGTGGTGGTGGTGGTGGTGGTGATGGTGGTGGAGAAGATGAAGATGAAGATGGTGGGGTGTATTTGTTGGGGAAAATAGGGTCTAGATTAAATTGTGCAGCGGAAACAAATGACTATTTTTCCTTCACAGGATCACATGAAGATGCATGAATTAAAACAATAACTTAAAGATCAGATTCATACCGTTTAAACGCTTGCATGTAATCCCAGATATTCCTCCCTCGTTCTGGATCAGTCGTCGAAAACTCGAAAAGATACATCAACTGTATTTTGACCATAACTCTCGAACGGTTGATCCGATTCACCTATATGATATATGTTTTTTGTAGGAAATCGAATTTTCTACAACTTTACGTGAAATAGCAAATCTTCAATTCTGCCCCAAAAAGCCTCAAAACACAATTTTAAATTCTGACGGGAATATATTACGAATTTTGGGTTTCTAAAACCATAAAGGTCATAACTTGAATTCTAAATTGGGAGAGAGTTTTAGATACACAAGTTAGGGGTGGGCTATCTTATGAACCCTATCTCTATAATAGAGAAAGACTCTCTTCCCATATCTTTAGCTCCAAGTTAGGTCCATATGGGCCCCACTTACTTAAGCTTTTGATTTATTACTTTGAGGTCCATATATCTCATATAATTCTCAAATAATAAATCTAATTTCAGTTAAGTCCACTAAATAAATGCAACTGAATACTCTCAAGTAAATGAATATTATTCAGAAGCCCTTCACTCGTTATACCAGCAAATAGTCCCTCCACTTAACTGATATTCGTAATATACACCAAGGTAACATTAACTATTAATGTCAGCACCTTTCGAGTAATTACATCTTAGTCCTTGCCTGCCATATCATACCATTATAATTATTCTAATAATCTAATAAATATTTTATAGGATCATTGCGCAGTCAACCCGTGGATCATTTCTTTATGGGATCTAAGAGCTAGATCTAACAGTCCACTATTTATTTAAAACACAAGTTGTATGATCGTAAAATTATGTGTATTAGAAGCAAAATGCTAGGAGGGTAATCCCTAATTGCAAACTTAATGTGCATTATTAGAGCTAATTTCAGTTAAGTAATTCATTTTACACAAAAGCATTCATAAGTGTATTATTAACTGTTTATGTCTTGGGTACGAGAGGGCTAATTTTATATGTTTTATTACCTTAAACTGTCCAGTCACACTACTTTTTTGTGGCCCATAATTTTTAGGGGCCTTAAGCGAAGCTTGTGTTCCTCACCCTCAAAGCCAGCACTGAGCCTATACTTGACCTAGATAGTCAAGTAGGTGCCCAAGTTTAGTACTTGTATCATTTAGATATTTTTTATTAATTGAGTTGAGAAATATAAATTTTTCAAGTAAGCTCTACATTCATAGTTGCTTGTATAACACTAAATAAAGTAATTATTATAGCTCAAATAAAATAACAAATTGTACAACGTTAAAATAATAAGCTTATGGTAACATAGAAATGTGTATTCTTCACCTTTTAGGAGACGTTAGATGGACTCCATGGGGTACCTATTAAACCTAAATCGTGGGTGGCATAAGAATATGCCAAGAAATATTCATTGCATCATTGTTGTTGCTCTTTTTGCATATTTTATATATACTTGCATTCATAAAAATTTTGCAATATGATTTTATTAGTTTGTTTAAACCATAATTTTAGAAATTCTTTAATTTTAATCATCATTAATATTTAAACAAATAATATTGGATAGGCACCAACCATTTGATCAATGGTTACCTCAACAATAAATTTGAGTTTGAATTTTAAATTTAACTAGTAATCATATCTTGTTATGGTTATAAGTTTAATTCTAATTTTCAATCTGCCTCCTACATCATTCTATTTTAATTATCATAATTGATGTTTAATTATTACTTTTAATGTCCCATACACTTATTACAATTTTTTTGTCTTTTCACTTATTGAGTGCATATAATTAATGTAGACTTGATTCTTTTTTCTTAATACTCTTGATTAGGCTCTCAAGGGAATATCATTTTGGTGTAGATTCCTTATTGACACAAAGTAATCCCACTAAGTGATTTCGACCACCCAACCTACCCAGAATATTGGATCACGTTTGCGTTGTCNATTTTATAGGATCACTGCGCAGTCTAGAATAATTAATACTCTTGATTAGGCTCTCAAGGGAATATCATTTTGGTGTGGATTCCTTATTGACACAAAGTAATCCCACTAAGTGATTTCGACCACCCAACCTACCCAGAATATTGGATCACGTTTGCGTTGTTTGACCTCACTGTTTGGTAGATCAAAGTGAGTAAAAACCAACTTGTAGGGTATACTCTGCTCTCAGGATTTAGGACATTTGCAATAAGCAAGTTTTACAGAATCTTTTTATATGCTGACAATAACATAAAAAGTATTCTGTCTGACCTGTTCAGTGTATTCCTAATATACCAACACACTGATTTAGAGTCGCCACTCCGGTGATAGAGATACATCATCCTATAATATAGAAGTCTAGTGTGTTATAGTCCTATCAGATGAATTGTTTAGATTCATCACTGACTATGAACCATACAAGAATATGAGGAACTATTAAATTACATCTCTCCATATATAAACACTTCATACAAATAATTTACTTACAACATCATCTTGTGAACAACACTTAATCTATCATATGAATAAAGTAATAATATAGTATCATGCTCATTAATAAATATAATTTATCAATGTTGTCAATTTAAATTATTTTAGGGCATAAGCCCCAACAATCTCCCACTTGCACTAAAAGAATTTAATGTCATACTAGCTTCTTATCTTATTAGAATAAGATTCGTATGTGACACTTGTTTCATCAACATGAAACCTGCATCTGTAAATATTCTCATCAGCATGAGAATCAAAACTACCAAGCATAGCTTTAGTGTAGAGGTTCTACTAAGTTTCTTACAAATGCAACATTGGCTAACCATCTCGCCTAAACAAAGTCTTTACCATCCGTGGTAGACACTCTCCCACTAGATGATATCCACCAAGATATCCAGAAATAAAATTTCTAGAGTCTGAATCTGACACAAGGTCAGAATTAATGTAACCAATTATAACACTAACATGTAGACTATTTTGTAACTCCGAGTCTAACTGAGATTATTTAAGTCATGCTTTACAGCTCTATAATTCTCAGTACCAAAACTCGACAAATGTTAGCTGACTAAGCCCACCTGTAAGATAAATATCTGATTTTTGTCATTTACACTTTATGTGGGAGGCTTCCTATTACATAAGAATAGGGAACTGCCTTTCAATTTACTTCCTTTATCAATGTCTATATGACAAAGATTCTAAAAGAGTAATACCACAGAAACATTTTCTATGGAACAGTGCATTCCAAACAAAATCGGTATATTATTGACCCTTACAGTTTTGAGATAGACTAATACTCTAGTTAGTTGATCTAGCAAAGCTTGATCACTAAAATGAAAGAAAATCTCAAAAAGTCCTTTTACATTAGCGTCCATTAGATAACCAAACCTTAATAACATTTCAGGTATCATTATTGTAGACCGTAAATTCTACAAATGATTTTAGATCAGGGCACCGACAATCTGCACAGGAAGAAAAATAGAATGATCGTGAAGATTCCTTTGCGCCGGGGTGGTGCCGGCCTAAGGGTCTCCGACGGTCAAGTCAGTTTTGTTTGAAAAAATAAATTAAACAGAAAATTAAAGGAGAAGAATGGATCTGTATCACCTATTCTGGTAGATCGTGGCCGAGGGTGGTAGAAGGTGAGATCTTAGTCGTTGAGTCTTTTACTTGATGATGTAATCTCTGTAGAGGAGATTGACTGTGCGACAGTTCGTGAGTGCTCTTCCAGTTGCAGAGAGTTTTTTTTTAGAGTGAGAGAAAGTCCCCCTATCCCTCTGTTCCCCTTCTCCTTTATAGGAAGGGAATCCAATTCGGTTGCCCTGAACTTCGGGATAATTTCCCCCATCTTAGGGAGATATTCTGGCGATAAAGAGTCTCGTGAAGACTGGGCTCCTTACTTGAACTAGTCAAAATCTTGAGGAAGATATGATGACGGTTAGGGAGTCATGCGTGGACTGAACTCGCAGTTTGAACTAGTCAATCCTTATCTGCCCTTGGCGTGTGGACCATAGAGATTGATCTTGGGCTGATGGGCTCCTGGGCCTGGTAAAAATACAATCCTTTCGGTTAATGGACCATTGGGCCTGTCAACGGAATTTGGCCACTACAGTTTGTCCCCCACTCTCTAAATCAAGAGTTTCTGAGTTAGAGAGTAATGGTCGACCCATGGGGGTTCTTTATGGCCCTTTGTTCAGAGGTAGTCGACCATTGTGGTCGAGTGAAAGCCCCTTCATTCCGAGGTTCGGAGTAGTCGACTGCATAGCTTGGAGAGTAATGCTCAGTCAACCCTAGGGGTCGATCAAGACGCTATGGTACGGTCGACCACGGGGACCGTAGAGGTGTTTGGCACTTAGTGCCTGATAGCAGTCGACTTAGGATGTCGACTGTAACCCTAGGCACATGGTGCCTGGAAGAAGTCGACGTACAATGTCAACTGTAACTTAGGAACATAGAGCCTGGAAGCAGTTGACGTAGGATGTCGAGTGCAACTTTAGACGCGTGGTGTCTACTTCTAGGATGTCGACTGCAGCTTTAGGCACGTGGTGCCTGGTAGTCGTCGACCTTTGAGATAGAGTGAGACTTTGCTGGGGTCAATGTAACCATTTCCCTATCGTAATCCCACTCGGCCACAACTTTGGGTTCGACCCAGTCTGAAGGTGAAAAGTCTAGAAAGATGATGACCGTATAGTATTTCATTACGTGGCACCCGCTTATTCGCCTTAAGGACGCGGCACGCGAAAAGGTTCGTTGCCAGACTGAGGGCGGCTTCTCGTAAGACCCGCCCAGTGAAATCTTGACATATGTCCCCCACTTTTAAAGTCGCGCTTTGAAATAGGAAAGTGCTCTTTTCTACTTCCTCACTTAGCATTTTCATAGAGAAGAAAAAGCGAGAAAAACTTCAGCAGCGTTTTCTTCTTCTTCTAGCTTTCAAGACCTCATTTGCTCCGACGAGCTTCTCCCGGTGAGTTTCCTTCTTCATCTTCTTGTTTTCTTTTCTCTTTTTCCTTTATTCCTCTTGAAATCTTTTTACTTTTCCCTGAATTTTCTTCTGCTTTTTTTTTTCTTTTGAAAATTTCTTTTTCCTCCATTCTTTTTGCGTGAAATCTGTTCTCTTTCTTTGTTTTTGCCCAAAATCTGTTCTTTTTCTTTGTTTTTGCCCAAAATCTGTTCTTTTTCTTTATTTTTGCTTTGGGGTTGCGTCTTCCTCTCTGGTCCTTTGTCTTACTATCTTGATTCCAGTTTTTCCTGGTGACAGTTTCGGCCGGGAAGGGTTCTTTTTCCGGCAATGGTAAGGTTTAGAACTGTCAGTTCCTTCCCCCCATTCTTTTTTTTTTTAAAAACCTTTCGTTTACCATGCGTTTCGTTTCCGAGTCGAGTTCGACAAGCAACAGTCGTCTGGACTCGCCGACTGCAAGTCTCGTGCAGCACGAAGCAGGGGCAGATGTGGTTACTATAGCCGAGTCGACCCCAGAATTCTTTTCTGAAACTTTGATGCAGTCAATCAGAGTGGTAGATTTGGTCGAGTCGGTTGCTGCTCCGAGATCCGGTCTTCCAGATTTTGGCTTATTAGAAGCCACAGCCGACTGCAGAGGTGATAAAATGGATGGTAACGAGGATGTCGACTCCGTGGGACGCAGTCGACCACAGGACATACTGCCTATCAAGCCTAGATCAAAACTTAATTCGTCGGACATGACTCGACTGCGCATCACCTACCGAATCCCAGAGTCAGTGCAACTAAGGACTCCCTCAGGACACGAGCGAGTCGACTGGGACGTTCCTGGGTGGACCTTCCTCTATGAAGTATCCTTTCTTCAAGGACTTTGGCTGCCGATCCCAAAATTGGCACGAAAGGTATTAAGCTACTTTGAGATTGCTCCGAGCCAACTGATGCCAAATGGCTGGAGGTTGTTGCTAGGGCTCGAGGCACTGGGCGAACAACGAGGAATTGCGGTTGACTTGCAGGAAGTGTTGTACTCCTACTATTTGAAGGAGCATGACAAAAAGAAGGGTCGTTATCAGTTTGTTCTCTGAGTTGGTCGAGAGCATCTGATAAGCCGTTTGACCACAAACAATCGCTATTGGAAAGAGGGCTACTTTCTGGCGAGAGGTGAATTGGTTCTTGGGTTGCATTCCGAGTCTGACATCCCCAATTCATGGCGGGTGATAGGTAAGAAATTCTGTAGTAAAGTATTTATTCATTGTCGACTGAAATCTTATTTGTTGTTTTTCTTTGCAGGACGGAGATTTAATCAGACTCCAGTGCATAGCTCTGCTGTCGTCGAACGCACACAACAGATCCTCTCCATCTCCGAGGTCGACCGAGACTGGAGGACTTTATTGTCTGAAGAGAGACTCGCTTCCAGTAGACTGTGGTCAGAATCAACAAAGGATCTCGAAGGTACCCCTCTACCTAGAGCCATAAGTTCGTTGTTTATCATCCTTACCATAAGAGCGTTTGAGCTGTTGGGGTACGAGTTCACATTTGTCAAGCATCTAACTCCTCGGGAGCGGATCTTTGCAGACTATCAGATGACGAAGTCTTTCCAGATTCCGTCAGCCGAAGAAGCTGCAGCCCGAGTGCGCTCAAGGCTGCAGAAAAAGAGGTCTGCTATGAAGCAGTCGACTTTGCCTTCCACTGAATTCATTGGTGAAGGAAGCTTCTCTACCCCGCCTGTCAAAGTAGGGACGGGGTCGAGTCCCGTACCGGGGAAGAGGAGAAGGGTCGAATCCGTCGACCTCGATGACGAAGCCATAAAGTTGTCGTTCCCCAACGATATCTCCGTCTATTCTGACCCTGCTTCCATCAAGGGGTCGGTCGAGAAGCTTCTTTTCCCGACGGACGAGGCTCGACTCAAGGAGCTTGGCCCGGTCGCCGCTTCGGACTATGCTGTGGCCGAAGCCTTCAAGGTAGATTGTATTACCTTTGTATATTTTTTCAAGTCGGCCTCGATAATTAATGAAATCTAACTTCTGCATTCCTTCCTGCAGTCTCTTCAAAGCGTACTCTTTCTTCGGTCTGAAAACATTGCTCTCGACCGAAAAGTCAGGACTTTGCAGTCGACCAATCACTCACTTCGACTCGAGTGCGAGCGTTTGAAGAACGCCAAGTCTGAGAAATCCTCTGCTCTGGCCGAGTCAGAAAGGAGCCGTGCATCGCTTGAGGCCGAGAAGAAGCAACTGCAAGCAAATCTGGAAGCCGAGCGTACGAGGTGCTCAGGCCTCCTCGAGCAGCTTGAGACTGTTGCTTTGGATTCCATCCTGAAGACTAGGGCTGAACTCATGAAGGAGTTCAAATCTGGGAAGAGTAGCGACTGGAACCCAGACGAGGACATCTCCCTTTATGAGGAAATGTGCTCTGGTGGAGAGGGTGGCCGAGATTCTGACATTGAACCTTCCACTCAGGATCTTGAGCCAATTACTGAACACGTCGAGCCCTTGGCTGAGGTCCCTGAAGCTCCAGACGCATAGATTCTTCACCCCCCCTTTTTTTTTATTTTTTGCCTTATCCTTGCTCTTTTCCTTTTATAACTGTTGTATCTTTGTTAGCCACTTGATGGCATTTGAATATTAATATAAAACTTGGTTTTATATTTCATCTTCTCGGTTACGTCGGGCGAATGAGTGCGAGTGAATTCATTTACTTATGCACTTCTTTTTTTTTATCGACTGTACCCACTCCTGTTAAATGCTTTGCCTCTACATAGACAAGATAACTGAATCTTACAACTTAACTTAGCGATGTGATTATGCATGGTATATTTTGTCGACTGCAGACTTTGTCGATTAATACTATAATTGCACATGGTACATTTTGTCGACTGAGCATTTTGTCGATCGCCTGTTTTACAAAGCTAGAAACTCTTTATTCTTCTCCGTGTCGAATGCAATGTCTTCTTTACTCTTCTGTTCTCGATCGTTGCGTCGAGTTTGATCCCGCTCAAGCCTTATACATCTGTACTGGTCTTCAATTGGAAGTCCAGCAAAAGCCACCTTCTTTGTCGAATGCAATCGATCATGGGTCTGCAATTGCAAGGTTAGGGTGGCCGATGGCAATGCCATCGGCCCTCCGATGC
>MVGT01001736.1:319855-341813 GCA_002174775.1 Macleaya cordata
AGCAAAATAAACCTTTTAAAACACTTTTAAAATAAAACCCTGAAGAAAAACTCTTTTTCCTCAATATCTGTCAAAAACAGATTGTACACTGACATAAAATGGACCGTCAAGGGCAAATACCGACTCTGGTCTAACAAGCCGGAGTCAAAAGTTGAAAAACAGTTTTTCAGGGTCTGGGTTGGTCTGGTTCGGATCGATTTGAGTTGCTTGATTAGTCTGACTTAGGTTGAGTCGCCTGACTAGTCTGACTCGGATAGAGTCGCCTGACTAATTTAACTCTGTCTAAGTCATACGAGTCAACTCTGAACAATTGTAAACCCTTGGTCAATTGAAAAACCGGTTAGGTTAGCAATTAACTGGGTCAACCCTTACTGGTTGGTGGGTAATTTTCTGGTTGAACCATCTGGGTCAGGTTGACCCGGTTCGCCCCGTTTGGTTCTATTTGACTTGGTCTAGCTAAGCTACATCGATATGACCTTTTGTGAGGAGCGCTGGATCATACTAGTATACTACACACGTTCACAGCACACATATGTGGCACAACAAAGTACTACACTCGTGCGCACGTGTGGACTGCACACGCACCAGCTCCCACTACACAACATCACACACATATGTCTAGCATGTGTACCGCACACACGTATGATGCATAGATGCACCACACACATGCACACACGTGCGCTCCATATATGCCACAACCTTGTTGGACCACGTGCTAACTCACAGGTTGAACCATGTTTTATCCGATCTGGTCTAGTCGGGTTGATGTGCGAGTTGAATGGGTTAGGTCGATCTGGCCTGCGAGCTGACCCACTGGTTGGACCGCGAGTCCACGGACCGAGTAAACGAGTTTGGAAATTAGGTTATCGGGTCAGCAATTTTGGTCAGGTTACCGGGTTGTCGGATCGGGCCAACGAGTCTGTACATGGGCGACTAGGTAGGGTTATTGGTTGGAGTGAACCAACCAAACAATCCCTAACTTTGTCCACATCCAAACACCTAACCCGAATCTTTATACCCTAACCTATCCCAAAATAACTTATCTTAACTTAATCCAAACATTCCTTAAGAAAAAACTCTTTTTCTTAATTATGCCTAGCCAAATAACACTTAAGAAAAAACACTTTTTCCTTAATATTTCAAACCAAACAACACTTAAGAAAAAATACTTTTTCCTTAATATGTCAAACCAAACAGCACTTAATTGCTAATGCGTCGCCCCTTAATAGTTATTGGAATTCCCCTTAACAGTCAATGGGTTACCCCATAGCAGCCTGTGGGTTACCCTATAACAGTTCGTGGGTTACCCCATAACAGTTATAAGGTCACCCCATAACAATTCTGGGTTACCCCGTAACAATTAGCAGGTTACCCCATAACAGTTTGTGGGTTACCTCATAGCAATTTCAGGTCACCTCATAACAGTTTGAGTTGCTCCATAACCGTTCTTGGGTTACCCCATAGCAATTAGTAGATTACCCCTTAACAGCTAATAGGTCAACCTTTAACCAAAACTATTACAATAGCATTAAAACTTTAACTATTAAAATTCTGATGTTATCAAGAAATAGCCTGGTTGTATCAAACCTAATAATAACCAAAATTTATAACGTCAAAATTATATCTGTTATTGCTCTGACGTTAACAAAATTACCTGGTTATAATAAACCTTAATTAAAACTCTTAGTTAAGAAATATTTTAATTAGAAACTCTATTTAATTAATTAAACACTTTAACTAATTAAAAATTCTAATTAAAACTTTCTTTAATTAAATAATTTAACCAAAGAAACCCTAAAACTAACCCATGACCCCTTGCCTTTATTTTATTTTATTTTTATTTTTATAAAACTTTTTCTCGAATCAAAATAAAATTAATAAAGAAGAACTACTAATTTTTTTGTTAAACTGATTAAAACATACTTTTAATCCTTTTCTTTCTTGAAAAATTTAGAAACCCTTTCCTTTGGTCAAGAACAACAAGAATATTAAAAAAAACAAGAAAACTATTTTCTTTTTCTTGGATCCCAATCTAATCTTTGTGTACAGACCTTTTACCAAAAATTAATCCAACCCTTATCAATCTCATTGATATAAATTTAATCCCTAAGTATTTTGGATCAATCAAACCCTTAAATAATCAGGAACAACCTTAAATAAAAAGATTTCATGTAATAATTCATGCAGTGCATCAAGCCTGTGGTGGAGAAGATGAAGATGAAGATGGTGGGGTGTATTTGTTGGGGAAAATAGGGTCTAGATTAAATTGTGCAGCGGAAATAAATAACTATTTTCCCTTCACAGGATCACATGAGGATGCATGAATTAAAACAATAATTTGAAGATCAGATTCATACCGTTTAAACGCTTGAATGTAATCCCAGATCTTCCTCCCTCGTTCTGGATCAGTCGTCGAAAACTCGAAAAGATACAGCAACTGTATTTCGACCATAACTCTCTAACGGTTGATCTGATTCGCCTATATGATATATGTTTTTTGTAGGAAATCGAATTTTCTACAACTTTGCGTGAAATAGCGAATCTCCAATTCTACTCCGAAAAGCTTTAAAACGCGATTTTAAATTTTAACGGGAATATATTATGAATTTTGGGTTTCTAAAACCATAAAGGTCATAACTTGAATTCTAAATTGGGAGAGAGTTTTAGATACACAAGTTAGGGTGGGCTATCTTATGAACTCTATCTCTATTAATAGAGAAAGACTTTCTTCCTATATCTTTAGCTCCAAGTTAGGTCCATATGGGCCCCACTTACTTAAGCTTTTGATTTATTACTTTGAGGTCCATATATCTCATATAATTCTCAAATAATAAATCTAATTGCAGTTAAGTCCACTAAATAACTGCAACTGAATACTCTCAAGTAAATGAATATTATTCAGAAGCCCTTCACTCGTTATACCAGCAAATAGTCCCTCCACTTAACTGATATTCGTAATATACACCAAGGTAACATTAACTATTAATGTCAGCACCTTTCGAGTAATTACATCTTAGTCCTTGCCTGCCATATCATACCATTATAATTATTCTAATAATCCAATAAACATTTTATAGGATCACTGCGCAGTCTAGAATAATTAATACTCTTGATTAGGCTCTCAAGGGAATATCATTTCGGTGTGGATTCCTTATTGACACAAAGTAATCCCACTAAGTGATTTCGATCACCCAACCTACCCAGAATATTGGATCACGTTTGCGTTGTCTGACCTCACTGTTTGGTAGATCAAAGTGAGTAGAAACCAACTTGTAGGGTATACTCTGCTCTCAGGATTTAGGACATTTGCAATTAGCAAGTTTTACAGAATCTTTTTATGTGCTGACAATAACATAAAAAGTATTCTGTCTGACCTGTTCAGTGTATTCTTAATACACCAACACACTGACTTAGAGTCGCCACTCTAGTGATGGAGATACATCACCCTATAATATAGAAGTCTAGTGTGTTATAGTCTTATCAGATGAATTGTTCAGATTCATCACTGACTATGAACTATATAAGAATATGAGGAACTAGTAAATTACATTTCTCCATGTAAGAACACTTCATACAAATAATTTACTTACAACATCATCTTGTGAACAACACTTAATCCATCATATGAATAAAGTAATAATATAGTATCATGCTCATTAATAAATATAATTTATCAATGTTGTCAATTTAAATTATTTTAGGGCATAAACCCCAACAGTATTTTATTTTTTAGGTGGTGATAAAATAGTTCTCATATTTTACCTAGTTTGGGGAGGATTCTCCAAAGAACAAATCTCTTCAAATTTTAGTCAAACTGAAGTTTGACCAATAAATAACCAGTGATGCTAGGGTTACCGAAAAGCCTACATATTTTTCTACCGAAGGCATAATCTACAGTGGATGCATATCAATTTGGGATGGACGCGAATCATGAGGGTATGTCAAAAATAGTTCCACCATCGGATTAGCTTTTGGTAGAAAATTTTGTACGACTTTGCTGTAAGTTTAGCATTATCCATAAATAAAACCTTAGGATATCCCTAAGTGTAAGTGAGGATGGGGGATATCACCACCCTTTTATATATAGATAAATACATATATATATAAGTGTAAGTGAGGATGGGGGATATCACCACCCTTTTATATATAGATAAATATATATATATATATATATATATATATGTATATTAAGATTTTAACTAACATGTAAATATGTAGCCTAAAAAAGAAAACTCTTCATTTGTTACGTATTTTGAAAGATGTAAATTGATAAAAATATATTAAATTACTAATATATGGTGGAGGTATAAAGACCAAACAAGAAAACCTTTCAATTTGTCTCATTATATCTCATTATATATAAAGTCAAAAATATTTTTATTACTTAATAAGTAAAACCCGAAAGATTATAAAATCATCTTTTATTTGAGCAGGTTGTTAGCTTGTTTATCTTTTGAATTATAAAGATTTAATTAAATTTGTTATTAATTTTTTTTTTCTTTTTTGGTATCAATAAGCTCATCCAATCACTTATATAAATTTATTAAAACTTCGACAACCCTAATAACCCGAATAACCTGAGAAACTAACTCGGAACATGTATGGGTAGACTCATTACGAAATTTGTGGGTTCTATGGGCATTCTGAGCAAATGAGGTATAATGTGGGCTTGACATTCTGAAACCTCTAACCCGCCGAACCCGCCCGAGTCCCACCCCTAGTTGGCGACCCTATTAGCTAATTGATACACAAAAGTAACTTTAAAGGAATAAGTGTAATGAGTATGAAAATCCTCCAATTTTTTCTAAATTTACAGAGAGGACGTGCGCGGTTTAGTTTGTATACTCAGTCTCTCCGATTTTTTTATTTTTGTATGCAATGTTTGTAGCGTTTTTTTTAAAAAAATACTAGTTTTCGTACTTAAACTACCCTTATGTGTATGCAAAGTGCTCATTCTTAACTGTTTTGTTTGTAGCAAGCGATGATGCGGTAGAGAGAGAAAAAAGAATATTTTTAACTTTAAAATTTTATAACTTTTAACCTACAGATCGTTTTTAGATAAAATTTATATTTTTGAAAAGTTTTTTCATGATCTTCAAAATAAGATCAAACAAAAATACTAAATTAAAAAATACATATTGTAATCCGATTATGCAGACCTAGATTGCAGACACAGGTGAGATGCAAGTTGTAATTTGCATAGCTTATATATTTCCCTCAAATTTGAGCATTTGGACTTTTGTAAACCTATATACATTTTAAATTGAGATTTTTTTTATGTCCAGTAGTGTATTGTTGAACCTAAAATGCATAGTTGAAAACCTTATGAGTATGCAAGTTATAATCTTCATAGTTTATTTTTTAAAATTTTAAGTTTATGCACATTTTTTTAGCTTATATGCATTATGAATTTGCGTATTTTGATGTTTAGTAAAGTATCAAGTTTATGGTAAGTAAATTCAAATGTAGGAACCCATTTGTGTAAATTTAACAGTTGTATGCAAATTAGAGGGGAAGTGACTCCTCAAACATACAAAAAATGCATTTTTTGATGTTTTGGCAATTACCATGGGCAACTCAAATAACAAAACCCCTATCTCCCGTCCCAAATTTGAGGCGAGGGCAAATAGTTTGAGGGTCTAATGGAAATTATATTGGATGGCACACTTTTTTCTGTGCAGCACAAATTATGTCATCTAACACAATCTTTGTCATTCCATTCCTATTTTTTTCACACATTGATGGCAAAGGCAAAAAGAGTGCTTAAAGGCAAAGCGAGAGTGCCTTACGGCACAATCTTTGCGTCCGGCACTCTCAATGCCATTTTGGCATGTTTACCTATGAAACTTACCATCCCTCTATCCCCTAAAGCTTACCTCAAACCCTCAAAAAATAAGATTCTCGTGGTACTTTCCCTAAAAAATATATGCAAATATGGGTTTGCATTTGCTTCGTGAATGGATTATTTTTTCGAATTTGGTATTCATAATTGATCTCGTTTGAAAGATCTTGTAAAAAAATTTCCAAAGATATAGTTTTTGCTCAAATCTGATTTATATTTTTAAAGTTATGGTCATTTTAACATTAAAATTAAAATTACTTTAAAAATAAGAAATTTTTATGTCCGCCTACTGTCAAAAGGGATATCAGTAGAGGGGTATTTTTCGTCTTTTCGTGTACCAAAAAAAATCGTTGTCCTCTCGATGATTTTTCTCTCATGCAAGTTAAAAGGTTCATGAGTTCCCTCATGTACTATTTGTCGAATTTCGTGTGAAAGTTAAACTCAAGTAGGTCAATGTAACTTGAGTTAGAATCGTAGGTCATATAGACTTTCACAGGCGCATACAACTCATCCACTGTAAGTACAAACTTATCACTTTCTTTTTATTGATAAAATTCATCTCTATTTGATAAGGAATGAAATTTAAATTGAGAAAAATATTAGGCTAAGCCTCGATGCACCTCCACTATCTCCAAACGCTCCCATTTAGAAGGGGTCCAAAAAAACCAAGGAATTTTCCTTCATTTATATCCCATGATATTGATACCCTTCATTTACATACCTGATTTATGGAGACCACATAGAATAATCCAAGGGCTAATATTTTATGAAGATAATCTCCTCACCACATAGATCATCTAACAATGATTCAAATCGTTCTAAAAGTTTTATCTCAATCTAAATTTTAAGTAAGTTTTCATCTGAATGATTTATTTTAACTGTTAGGTTTAACTATCTTGTAGTGTAGTCAAAAGTTTTATAATGAAGTCATTTGTTATGAGGAGATCGTCCGCATAAAAATCAAACCTAACTTGGGTCATCTCTTTGTGGGTTCTATAGATCAATGTAAACGAAGTATAAAAAATAAGTAGGACATTATTTAAGAAAAACCTGGGGTTGATCGAATTAAAATGTCCGATTTTTTTGGACGCCCTTTTAAGAAGGGAACGTTTTAGGAAAGAGGAAGTGCAACAAAGATTGCCCAAAATATAATCTATTACTATCTATATTACTTCTTATAATGAGCTGAATTGGCTCTGTATGCGGCTGCAATTTAGCCGGCAGTACTTCCGTCCATCCCTTTTTCTCTTCTTCCGCTCCCATTCAATAGAAAATTTCATCCCACCAGTTTATTATATGTTTTGACTATCTTATTCTTACACTCTATATACACTCAATAATTGAAATAGCTTACGTATGATCCAAGTCTAATTTTTTTAGAGGATGATCACCTCAACATGGCAGCCCTACAAGCCAGTTCAAAAAACTTTAATTATAGTTTTAATAGAGAATTACCCCCTATAAAAATAGAAATCCTATTGGAAGTCCCCCAACTCACTTTATTCTTACACGTTATTTTATCACACTCTACTTACACCCTACACGTGTGATCCTTGTGGAAATAATCTATAAGGGCGTATCGATAAGGGGTGGGTTTGCATGGGCTTTGTTAACAAACCTAAAGATATGTTGGGTTAGGTTGGCAATTGTATAAGGGCAGCACAAACTTGATATAGGTGAGCTGCCCAAAATTGATGTGGGATTTTAGACCCATAAACTTAATTATATATTCCTGGGCAATGCTATATAGTTAGAATAGAACAACTTGTCACTCTAAATAAGAAAAGTCTTCTTGTGTATGCTATCTTGAAAGAAAAAGGAAAAGAATGTAAGATATCACACCACCAAAATCCATGACTTGTTAACTAGAAAAAGATGAGGCTAATAAACAATAGGAACTTGAATAAACTTCAGTAGATTGTAGAAATAACAAGAGTTATTGGTTAATCCACCATTAACATTAAACAACATTACAAATGCGATCTATCCAAATTAATGAAGTCCAAATTTAATACAATTCTAAAAAATGTGTTTATATACATTAGAATACAAGGTATTAGTTGTTAGGCTTCAATCTTAGATGCCCATTTAAGAACAACCCATCCACCAGAATTTGATCTCCAATTGTTAAACATACCAAATCTCTTGCAACGATGTCGAAGATTGATACGTTTTGTCGGCGACCATTTCCAACAACATCAACCAGATAAATATTGGGATTGCCAAAAACTCTTGAAATTTTACTAAACTATCTTGATTATCTGACGCTACTCACAACAGAGACACCCATAGGGAGAAAGAAAGGAACAATAGTATACCCACCCTCATACCAACTTCTTCATACCAAAGATAATAGAGAGAACTGCACAGGCCATGAGACTGCCAACATGGGTGTTCCACCACCTCTTCTAATGCCCGACCCGATTGTAATGACCCGAATCCTAGATACCTAAAATAATACCAAATGTGCGTGAAGGTTTTTTATACTTTTGTTCTTTTATGATGAAGAGTGCAGCGGCTGCCTACGTACCCAAACAGGGATGAAGCATAACGCAGTTCATTTTATGATAAAACTTAAATTTTTTTTACCAAAGACCCAATTAATTTACAAACAAACTGCTTAAAATATTTCAGATTATAATCAATGAACAGACTTGCGGCTTTTAAAATTTACCTACAAGGTACCAAGTCAGTAAGTTTATAGGCTTAAAACATGTCGACAATCTTTCTTGAAAATACGGGACTCATATCATGAGAAAATCTACACACAAAACGTGATGTAAAAATAGGACAAATTACATCTGTCTTACCTTTCTAGGTGTAGAGACCTCAATATAACTCGGATTTGAGCAAGGTTAGGTTTGTATGAAACTAGACAAGCAATGTCAGAACTTTAATTATTTGATATTCTGCGAATTTTAGACCGTATGTTGGGTATATGTTTAAAAGAAATTTTTTATACTAATTATTCATCAAAATAATTTTGGAGTAGTGGTTAAAGTTTCGGGTTTCTTCTTTGAAGACAAGGGATCAAACCTCCTCCCACCTATTTATACTAGATTATATATATATATATATATACCAGGCTAGGCCTTTGGGCCTTAAATTTGAAAAAAAAAATGATCATAATTTTTATTTTGGAAAATAAAATCTAGTTGTTGCCTGCAATAACGTAGTCGTTTTATAGTTGTTGGCTATAGTGATTATAGCAGTTTTCTATCCGTTAGCATGTTGGGCTATAAATAACTAATATATCTTCAGAAATAAACCTGAGAAAAATTTCAGTCTTCTCTTCCTCTAAAAACTCTTGAATTTTTGAAATTTTTCCCGGGCAAAAATTGAAGTGTAAAAGCATTCCGATTTCCCACCGTGCAAGGAAAATCGAGACAGAAGGTTTTCTGGGTTGTTTTATCCTGGGGACAATATGACTGATAAACTGCTTGCACATTTGGATAGAGCTGCGAATCCTCTTAAAGGGGACGACCTAGTCCACAACTCATCCTAGCAAGTTCCTCTTATTTTTCAATACAAATTTAGTTTTTTACAATTGTATCCAATACTATTTGACATAGAAATCGAGGTTATTAAGTCCTATAATATGCAAAACATAGTATTTTTAGAACAGTTCATCCAACTTTGAATAATTTATTTGATAAGCAAATCAACTCAGAATTTAACCAAATTTTACTCAAATAGTTCTAGTTGTTATGAAACAGTTGAAACTGAAATCACACTATTTGGAGTTAAAACCAGAAAGTTATAAATATTTTAGTACAGTTTGCATACTAAATCCAAGAATCCCACCAATCCATCTCACACAAACAAAAAAAAAACAAAAAAATTGGTTGCTAGCTAGATCAGATCTTAACAAGTAAAAGGAGGCTCAAACAATAAAATGCCACAAACCAGCCATAACCAATTGATTCACTAACACCTTAAATCACATAATTTCAAGCTCAAAATTAAGATCAAAGCATAAGAATTTAGGGATTATTTAAGCATAAATCAAGCTCTTATAACCAAAATCTACACCAAACGAACAAGTTACTACTTACCTAGATTAAAATTTTCTACTGAAATCACAAAAAGGGCTAAGATTGATATGTGTATGTTACATACACGATTGTTAGTGGGGAGACTTAGTAGTTGTTAATTTATTTTATTTGAATGTAAGAGTCGTTATATGGCGGGTATAGTGGGTGTTTGGGTCCTACTTTATTCCGTCTAATAAGTATAAGTGAGTAGTGGCTTGTTAATCTTGGGTAGTTTATCTCCTTTGTATGTGCAGAAGTCCACAACCCTAATAGTTAGGGATTTGATTAGTTATTTAAGAAGACTATTTAATGAGAACTCTCTCATGGTTGGCTTATTGACGTATCCTTCTCTGGTTTATCTGGCCTTCCCCTATTTTTCTCTCTTTTAGATTATTTCTCCCCTTGGCTTCTCTCCTTAATTCTATGATTTTTTCTAATTTCCTTACACTCTAACACACACATATATTAGATTTGTCATCAAAACGCGAAGAACAATCATCATCTCGCACTCACACGATTTCCCTTGAACCTTATACACAAAATCAACCTTCTCCGGCTCGACTTCCTCCATGATCAGACCGTCACCATGACCTCCTTGAGCTGGTCGACAGCTCTCATTCCTATCCTTTCTCTTCTTTTCTCTCCCTAAAATTAGCTGCTCCCCCAAATGGTTAAGGGTTAAAGCCCCCTATAAGATTAATAAATGGGATGCCCCCAATAAAAATGTGGGTGCCCCATAAAATGTAGAGTTGAGATATTACAGTCCACCACCCTAAAAGAGTATTTCTTCTTCAAAATCGATCGTACCATTACATATCTGAATTACACACTCCCATTTCTACCTCTTTCCACTAAGGCTCAAGTCAAAATGATGACGCCATCACATTACAATGGATGGTCTTACTGTGATATAACTACTCTCCAATTTGTGCAGATACTACAGTTATAACAAAATTGATGCTCAAAACTACTCTGAATAAATTAAAAAATATTTAAAAGGTCTGGGTATTACACTGATACTCGACCCGCCCTACTTGTTAAATTACAATTGAATTTTTTAGATTTATAGTGAAAAGATATATGATACAAGTAGAGTAAACAAGATATCATAGCTGCTATTAGGACCGGATTTATGCATCTGTCCAGCAAGACAAATTGTTGGGCCAGTCCCAAAATCATTTCTAATAAGATATATCTAATATAATAATTAAAGCAAATGTCTTATCAAGAAAATAATCTCCCTAGAATATGGAGAGTGATTGCATGAGTGGTATAAAGAGAGTAAATATAGTATGTTTAAAAATATGAAGTATTATTAATTAAATATTAATATTTGGGGGAGAAAAAAATATTAATTGAGATATTTCCTCCAAAGATTGGCAATAAATAGCATATTTTGTTATACGAGTATAAATTATTATTGGAGATATTTGTAGTCCCACGATAGATCAACGCCCGCCACGTACTAGATTTCCACATCTCTACATTTTTCATACGTTGGCTGGCTAGGAGATTTTGTATCTTTCAAATCTCTCCTTTTCACATATTGAGCTCAAAATGCAGATTCACCATTGGTCTAACTAAAACGAGTCTATCAACAGCAAAATGTATAGTGCTAATAAAATTTCCCATTCAAATATTCAAATAGAGTGGAAATTAAATTCTAACTTTTTGACCTATTCAAATAGAGTGGAAATTAAATTCTAACTTTTTGACCTATCAGCATTGGTGCCCAAATAATTTGGAGGTGGCCCAAATTAAACCCTATATCTTGTATGATGGTTCTTCTCATGTTGGTCCTAATCCAAAAGGCTCGTGATATCTGGCTCATAGGTAACCGATAAGGGCCACCTAAGTTAAGGACTACTAGGTGATGTTAATTGCTACTGTTAATTAAGGACTATTATAACCAAATCAAATGCCTTTGACTTAATTTTAAAACAACTCGCATTTAACTCAGAATGATAGTTATCAAAACTATTCTACTGCTGGTAACCCGATCTGGTGATGAGAATGGGATTTATCCCACTTTGTCTATCTAATTTTCTGTTTGTTTAAAAATAAAACCAAACAGAGCTTTAAAACCATATGAAGTATAGTCTAGCTTGCTAGTAACTTGGGTGATGTTAATGGGATTTATCGCAGTTTATCTATCTAATTTCTTATTTGTTTATAGAGAAAAATCAAACAGATGCCTTCTCATTAGAAAAAACTGAACATAACCTTAGAATGAACAGAAGTACAACCCAGCTTGCTGGAACTCTGGTAATGTAAATGGCATTTATCTCGATTTATACATCTAATTTTCTATTTTTTTTTAAATACTAAACATAGCCCTAAAATGATGTAAAGTATAGTCCAGCAATAAGGCTAAAAATTTCGTTAGATTGGTGGGAGTGGGAAGGAAAGTGTAAAACAATAGAAAACTTAAATTTTTTTATTGTTTGATCAAAAGATGATAGCCCTTATTAAAACACACAACATATTCAATCAACTATTTTTTATTGTTTGACCAAAAGATGATATCACGAGCAATCCAAAAAAGAGAATTTTGGTCTTTAGTCATGCTTGAGATTAGCAATTAGGATTTGGTCCCACATTTTTTCAAAAAACTGATTTTAGTCCATTTTTGGATGAAAATCGTGAAATCATTGTTATTTTGTGCATGTGTGAATCACATAGGTACTTCATGACATTAATCTCACTTTTTCTGCACATGAGGGACTTACGTTTTGGTATTTTTTAAATACCCAATATACCCTCGTTTGATCAAATCACGTGGCAGTTAGATAGAAATTCCAATCAATAACCAATAACCCCCTAGAATTTGATCGTTTGTTAATGATCAACTTCTTCTCCAATACCCATGATGGTTTTTGTTTTAATACCATCAATCACTCAACTTCCAACCCATTCAAATCTCTATTGGTCTACTATCCTCTACTGCCCTCTCTTCAAGTTCATAGTTATTGTTTGAATTTCAAAGAAATAATTTTGGGTTTAGGGTTTTAAGATTTTAGGGTTGTTTGATATTGGGTGGTGATGAAGGTACGTACACCACTTCTCATTCCCGCCTTTTGGATGCGTGTACTAGAAGGGAGAAGTTCACTCGAACATAAAATATTAGATCATTTTCTAAAACCCTACCCATTGGCTCAAAACGAGGGTATATTGGGTATTTTTATAACACCAAAACTTAAAGTCCTCGCTTGCTATAAATGTGAGGGTATTAATGTCATAAAGTAACCATGTGATTCACACACACATAATAAGCATGATTTTATAGTTTTCATCTAAAAGGAGATTAAAATCAAATTTAAAAAAAAAGTGGGACGAAACCCTAATTGCTAATTTTTTTTGGGACCTAACCCTAAATCTCCCTCCAACAAATGGTGCATATAAGAGGAGCACCTACATATGGAATCTTGAGTCCTTTTTGACACAACGCGACATAAAAAATTTGCTTCGTTATGTAAGATCTATATACTAAAGGAGAACGGTTCGTTGCTAACTAGCAAGGACAAACCCCGTCCTCCCCTATAATAGACCCACATCTAACGTGAGTCAAAAAGCCCCACCCTATGGTTGGTAAGACTTGAACAGTCTTAATCGGTCAAAAGTGATGTTTGATTCTCAACCAATAACATGATAGGGTGTTCTTGACCCACCTGCATTCCTTTTCCAACACTTATGCTACATCTATATACAAAGGTAAATGACAAGTTTGTCCTCCTTACCTTCAACTATTTGAGGTTAAAATGGTCATTTAACAACTTTATTAAATAAATGACCAAAATAACTTCTTTTTTGATATTTCACCGATACCCTTATACCCTTTAACAACGTTATTATATAAATGACTAAAATAACCTTGTTTTCTTTTTCGAAATATCGGATGTGTTCCGTGGCTATAGTTATTTATTTACACCTTATTTATATTTGACGGTAGATTCGCGTGGTGGTGGTGGTGGTGGTGGGGATACGCGCGAAGCACGTGTAAGGAGGATGGACAACCATTTTACGAATCACACTCGCGTAGCGCATGTGAGGAGGAAAACGCGGTATGGCTCCGTGCCGGAGGCACGAGGTTATACCTAGTAGGGAATGAGACCTACATATGGCAAATCATTTTACATCCAATCTAATTTTGTGTAATTTTTTATAGAGCTTAAAGTTTTAGAATGGAATAATTTTTATAAGACGATGATCTACCCTAGAAGAAGATCACCATGTAGAACATTCTAATCAAAAATTGTGATTCATAAGCTGTGAGCTGATCATCCATTTAAACTTTTGATAGGGTTCAAAGTTTTAGAATGTAACTAGCCCCCATATCCAGTGCAAGGCATGGGAGCTTCTTTTAAAAAAAAATTTGAATTTTTATTAAATAATTAGAAAATTTAGTTGTTTTTAGAATTTGAATTTATGTTTATAATGTTGGTTTTTTAACCCACACTAAGAGAGGGTTTTGTTAACCCAATAATAGATAATAGATTGGGCCATATGTTTATAATGTATATTTTTTTAACCCATACCTAAGAGCTTGGGCTTTATTAACCTAAGGCTTCTCCTAAATATCTTTTAATAATAGAAACAATTATATTCTTACGAGAATGTGAGAACATACAAATGCGTAACAATTATCTTAAAAAATTAAGGAATCTAAATTCCTGATCCAAAAAAAATGAAGGAACTACCACTATTGATCTAGAGAAATAGGAAAGAGAAATAGAAGAAACCAGATTTTTTAATCAAAAAATAAAAAGAAATAGAAGAAAGATTTTAGCATTCAATTTGTGAATAGGAAGTCATAGAGTATATATAGGAATACATTTAATACATTCTATTGATTTAAAATGAGGAGCAAAATAAGGATTGTAACCATTTAGTGGGATAAAGAAGAAGACAAATACAAGGAAACTTGTGGGAAGGAGAGAGAGAATAGAAAAAATTGTATTAATTATAATTATTTTGAAGTGAATAGAATTATGTCTTTTCATATTTTTGATTTCAATTAAAAATAATATTGAGGTAAGTTTTTAAATTTGAATCTATTGCAAGTTTGCAACAATAGTAAGTTGATATTTTTCTTGAATGGAAGAGCAATGTGTGTCTTTCTAACCATATGTTACTAATATTATGGACCTAGTAAAATAAATATTTTTAAATAATTAAATTGCCAGATCAACAATCTTCTCAAAATATACAGAATTACCATTATCTAGATTTTGGTGATTGGTGAAGTTATGGATAAGCTCCCATTCTTTTCACAGCCACATCTATGAATCAACAAAAAATATGCTATAAATTAGAAATAAAATAATTTTAAAAATACTTTTGGGAACAAACCAACAAATTAAAAAAAAATAAAAAAAGAGCTAATGGTGGAAGTAAAATATGAAACCTATATATACTACCACCTACGTTAATGAGAGTTAATTAATATTAATACATAGAATATAAAAAGTTAAGAATTAATAGTATATTAAGAAAATCTTTATGTTTATTTAGTAATTTGAAGTTTTATACGTTTTAGCTAATTGGGTGTTTAATTTTTTATTAATTAATAGTCAACTTTGTGAGAGTAATTAGCATAAAGAATTACATCTTAATAAGGTAGTAATGTGTTTAATTTTTTTATTAATTATTAGTCAACTTTGTGAGAGTAATTAGGATAGAGAATTGCTTAATAAGGTAATTCCTATTAGTAATGGGTATAATTATTAATATTTTAATTTCTTATTTGACAAAATTAATTAACATAATTAGAAGCTAATTAAAGATAATCAATGAGAATGAGAGAGAATTTATGGAGTGAAAACTTGAAATTTGAGAGTGACATGGATGTCTTCTTATGATGTGGCACTCTGAGAATAGAGAATGCAACGTGGATTGCAGAAGCGTCACGTCAGACACTTCACCTATAGTAATATAGTATAGATAATAGACTAAAAAATACGGACACTCCAAAATGGGCTTCGTGTCGGTATCTGACACATGTCAGACACAAATACGGCCCGGACACGGCATGGACACGGGGTTGGACACGGCTAGGACACGACTTGGACACAGCCCATGTGAATTTTAGTTTGGACATGGCCAGAACACGTTTTGGACACGACATAGACACGTTTTGGACACTTTTATTTTTTTTATTTTTTATTTTTTTGAATTTATTTTTGAAAACATCTAACTTATATAGGGGTGTCAATGGGTACCAAAGTACCTGGAACCGAACCGGTACCGGAACCGTTTTTTGCGGTTCCGGGACCTCATTTGTGGATCCGATAAATTTCGGATCCATTTCAGATCTACCCGTTTTGGATCCGTTTAATTTCGGATCCACCTAACGGGTACCCGCGGGTACCCGGTTCCGTATAAATTTTATAATTTTATAGTTTAATTTACTATTATATAATAATTTTTNGATCCGTTTAATTTCAGATCCACCCAACGGGTACCCGCGGGTACCCGGTTCCGTATAAATTTTATAATTTTATAGTTTAATTTACTATTATATAATAATTTTTTACATTTTTTTAACTTTTTTTAATTAAAAAAAGAAACCAATGACTATTATATAACAAATTTCATAATAAAATAAATTATATATATAAAATACGAAAATACAAATAGGTTTTATGTGAAAAAAAATAATTAAAAACGGGTATCGGGTACCCGCGGGTACCCGCGGATCCTAGCGGTACCGGATCCGGAACCACTAATTGAGGTTCCAGTACCGGAACCGAAAGGATCCGGAACCGCTTTATGTTAACGGGACTTGATCTGGAACCTTTAGGTTCCGATCCGGAACCGTCCTGTTGACACCCCTAAACTTATACATTGTTACAACCAATATCTTATTTAATACCCAACCTCCTTAAAAGTCTATTTTAAAACTAAAACACAAAAAAAATCTTTACAGTTTTGAATTAAAAACCCTAAAAAGCCATACTTTCAAAATCCTAATCTTCATTATACAAGATAAGAAGGTTAGAGCTTCGCTGTGTGACTATATGACTTTTTACCTCCTATATTTTGACTTGTGATAAAGCTAAAATGTGAATATTTGTAGTTGGAAATATAAAATTTTGATTGATTATGTGTTTTTGTAATTAAATTACTCATATATTTTATTAATTGAATAAATATGCTAGCTGTGTCCGTGTCTTACATTTTGAGATTTTGTCGTATCGCCGTGTCCGTGTCGCGTCGTATCCCGTGTCCAGTGTCCGTGCTGCTTAGATAATATATGATTCTTTTAAGAGGGAAGATCTTACTAGATCTTCCGATCATCTTTACATGGGTCCCACAAAATTTTATACCAACATTATTATATAAGAAAATTGAATAAGCTTCCATGCCGAACCTACCTCGTTAAAAGAGAGTATCCTGCTTTATTTACCTCGTCTCTTTCTCACTCCCAAGGGTTTCTCTCGTTTCTTCATCTCCCACCGTATTCTTTTTCTTTTCTTGAACCCCCAATCGATCAAACACACAAAACAAATCTTCTCTCTATTTGTTTTTCTCTCCATACGTGATCACGAAGGGGGCGGAAGCTAGGGTTTATTCTGTTCTTCACATTTGAGCAGCTTGAAAGGATTGTAAGTTCTTATTTCCTCATATTTCTTTCCATTCGTTTCTCTCTCTATCTCTACGTATATATCAATACAACATTACTGTTTTATTTGCGATATGTTGTAAAATGGTTAGGGTTCTTGATTGTTGATTTATTTTCGCGTCTCAGTTAATCTTGCTGTGAAAAGTCGTTACAGCAATAAGGTCTATTTCGTCACTTCTGAGTATCTATAAAGTTCGCCCGAGTTTCTTTGTAGGGTTTTAGTTAGTATTTTGCTGCGTTTTCTCTTCAATTTTAAGTTTAACTTGTCCAACTAGACTCTACATTTAGTAGTGTCAGGCATCACTGATCAATGAGTTTTGAGTTCTTACTTGTAATGGCGAAAATTTCTCCATTAATGTTGATGAGTCAGTGGGACAACTAATCAGGTACTGTTTCATTCCCTTTTTTCATGGAACTGTACATCTTTAAGTTTGTGTATTTCCTGGAAACAAACATATGTATCGAATTCTAATTCTTTCGTATACTGATAAGGGTGAGAATACACTTTATTGTTTTAGGGTTACTGAGATTGATAGGATCACATTAGATGCACTAGACAGGTTATACCACAAATGTTATGATGTCAGGCATATTTTTCCCTATCGGAATTTCTTTTTATTCTGTAACGATTTTGTCCTTAAATTGTAATTTGAGATTTCTCTCTCTGATGATAATATTTTTTCGTATTCTAATTGTTTCATATTCTGATAAAAATGACGATACAAATTGTTTTGGGTCCACTGAGATGTACCGCACAAGTTGTATAATAAATGTTAAGATGCCAGGCATTTTTTGCTCTATTGGAACTTCGTTTCATTCTGTTACAGTTTTGCCATCAAATTGCAAAATTTAAGCTCTGTAGTTCATGATTGCTCTCTCTGATGATAATTTGTTTTATTCCAGATCTGTTGATATAGCGAGTCATTGCTATAAGTATTGAGTGCAGGACTGTTAGACTTTGAGAAGTTACGGAAAAATGGCAAATATAGCTATAAGCGGTATATTGGAAAAGGTTAGTAATGGACACGGTATTGGGAAAGCTATCTGCTCAATTTTGTTTCTTTATCACTACGAGTTAGTGTCAATCCTATTCATTCATTGGGTGCATTTGCAGATGACTGGTAAAGATAAAGATTACAGATATATGGCAACTTTAGATTTGCTGAATGAGTTATCTAAAGAGGGATTTAAAGCAGATAGTGATCTGGAGATCAAGATTTCTCATACCGTCCTGCAGCAGCTTGACGATCAATCTGGCGATGTTTCTGGATTGGCTGTGAAATGGTTTGCCTCTTATTAGTTTATTGTTACCATATTAGTTTCTCAACAAAATACTTATTCTCCTTTCTGTTGGTGCTTCTATTCTATTTTCCATTGGCCAACATATCTTTAATGTTTAATATATTATAAGTTTATATCTCAACTAAATCTTGAGCCTTTGTTCCTATTGTCTCTCCTCAATGTGGCTAACCAAGTTATCTTTTTGAGACAATATTTCCACAATTACCCTTTGTGAATTCACTTTTTTCCTATAAATACCTTAAAAACTTGTACTTCCTCTCGTCTTTGCTGCATAATCAAATACTATCAAATTTTCTGCAACTTTTAATCTTATCTATCCTCTCATCTTTGGAAAACTCTATTTAAATTTCACGTACTTATATAGTAGCTACGTGGATCATGGGCTATATTGGCTAGTTAAATGGAAAAAAGAATTGGTTTTTATTACTTCACTCATGCTTATGACCCTGGATAATGTTCCTACTTGTATGAATGTATATATGGATAGGCTGAATTTTGCAACCTGATTGCTTTTGGAAGTATAAGCGTTTTCTCTAAATACTGCAAAGTGTTGATGTAGCATTTTCTCTTCATTAGCTTCTTATTTGGACATAATAATTGTACTGTTGTTGGTGTGCTGTTTCTTTGGAACCATCAGTTTCAGATTGAGTTAAACTTCTAGCAGTTTATGTTTTTACCATTTATCATTATCCCTTCACTCTGTTGGCCCTCTTTTCCTCGAACTCAAAACACAAGATTTCATCCTTAAAAGACAATCTAAGAATTAGGAGCTGAATTATTGGGTATTCATATGACGATAATGATGGTTAGGGAACAATAACAATGATGGTATTTTTGTTGATGATCATGGTGTTTTTGGTGTTTCTAGCAGCTTGTGTTTTTACCATTTATCATTATCAATTCACTCCGTTGGCCCTCTTTTTCTCGAACTCTAAACACAAGACTTCATCTTTAAGAATTAGGAGCTGAATAATGTGGTAGTCATATGATGATAACGATGGTTAGGGAACAATAGCAATGATGGTATTTTTGTTGATGATCATGGTGTTTTTGGGGATAGTGGTAGGGGTCAGGTGGGGTTTGACAGGAGATGATGGTGATGGTTCTTAGGGTAAGGGGTGTATGGAAAGTTTAACAGGGTTGATTTTGTCTTTCCTTTTCTACTCCTCTTTTCTTCTCCCTCTTTCTCTTCTTAACCCATTCTCTTGATCTAAGAGCATTTAGGTCGTTTTTCAAACACTTGAAAGATCGTGTGATATAGTTTCTTCTGATAAAAAATTAAAAAATCATGTTTCTTTGCTATTGAACGATGATTGACCAGAGTGAGAAAGATCAGGGGCTTATGTAAAGGAGTTTTGCTAGAATAACACCAGAATTTGGCACCAGAATATTACATCTGCTTGTTAAAAGTGGTATGAGGGGCTGAAACAGAATTAATATTTTTTCAGCAGCTGTTATGATTGGTTTCCAATCAATAAAGTAAGCAGATGTAATCTTTGGTGTCAAAATCTGGTGTCCCTGTAGTCAAGTCCATACTTAATACTGGAGTCACTTATCCTTTTCTGAAGTGGTGATGGTTTGGGGGACTAAAGAGCAAGTGTGGGCATTGAGAAAGTTTCCTTTGGAGCACTGACTAGTTGTTAAATGTGTTTGATTCACTATGTTTGTGACTACAATTTTTGTTACTTTTAGTCATCTTGCTGTTTATTGCCTAATGTACCTCTATCTGCTTGCAAACGAAGTGTTTTTTTTTCAGTTGATTCACTTTTTTCTGCCTTAAGTAGGCACTTTTTAATTTTTAACTTTCTTTTTGCAAGAAAGAACCATATGACTTTCTCAGATAGACATTATGGGTAAACTTATTTGGATTGCCTTAATCAACAATTTGATGTATTTGGTTCTTTCATATATACTTATCTAGACGGAGGCTTTTAGTTGGTGGTTCTGGTTCTTTAGAGTTACATCTTTTATTATTTTCCAGGATCTTTAATTGATTCCTTTCTTGTTTTTATTTTTACTTTTTTATGCTTCTGCAGTCTAGCTCCATTGGTGAAGAAGGTCAGTGAGGCGACTATTTTGGAAATGACAGATAAGCTATGTGATAAATTGTTAAATGGGAAAGATCAGCATCGTGACATTGCAAGTATAGCCATGAAGACAATTGTTTCGGAAATCACTACCACAACTGTTGCACAACGTATCCTTGTATCTCTTTCGCCACATCTAATCAAGGGAATAACTGGTCCTGTAAGTTTTGGTTGACTATCCATTTTGGCTTAATGTGCATTGTGTTAGGTAGATAACTGAGCAAATAAGTAATAATATAATGCAGATTTGATACTTGATATCTGTTTTTGGACATGAGCTGTGAGAGTTCTTTTCTTGTTATTTTCCTCGATATACAAATGTCCATGTACAAGTTATTTGTCCTTCTATATATTTTGTCTCATCTTGATAAGCTATAGGCATAAATTTTTATTTATTTATTTATGTTTTTGTCATAATTTTAATATATGGATTTATAAAAAGTTCAAACCTACAAAAATCTAGAGTTGAATATTTCTTTTGTATAGTGGGTTGGGTGGAAGGTACTCAGGTGGGGAGAATATTTGCAAACTGGATAAAAAAGGAGAGAGATTAAACTAGAACATATATCAAGTTATGCATTTAGTCCAAAGATCTAAGAGACGTGTGGGATGTAGCATGTAGAAAGAAAAATTTTTGGGGACACTTATACAAATTGTTGAATGAAAATCACCTAATTAGTTTAGAACTGAAAGAAGATGCTAATAGTATGGACTAAGGATTGATAAAAGGAAAGTAGATGGATTATGACATATCTAATATACTAGTACTGAATTGGATTTGGGTTATGGGTATGAATGGTGCCTTGTACATTGTGAAGATGCTAGAGCTTTCAAACTTTAATGTCCTTCGTATTCTAGTAAACGTTGAAAGTGTATAGAGAAATTCGGATTGTGTTGGGTAACTATGTTGTTTAAAACACTTATATAGGTTAGGCAATTTTTCTATGGACCAAAAAAAAGAAGATTAGGAAGTTTCTGGAACTACTACTCATTATTTCTGGGGGAAATAATAATGTAAGTCACATTTCGTCTCTTCAATGACATTTTTGAAAAAACGAAGTCATTATGAAAT
>MVGT01001736.1:341853-364560 GCA_002174775.1 Macleaya cordata
GAGGGAAAGGATGGAGAAAAGGCTTATCGATCAATGAAAATAGATGAAGAAAATGTTTAGACAATGATACCAACATAGTTTTGAAACTCATAATGGAATCCAGATTGTTCAGGTTCAATTTTGAGTGGACTTGTCTGGATGAGATGATTTGAATTGGATGGAGTTGGATGGAGTTGGATGGAATTGGAGGATGAAATATGGTCCATGCTCCAGATCCTTATATTAGGATGAGGTACGGATCTAGGTGATGGTTTTTTTCTTTTCTATTCTTTTGAGTTTTGATAAGAACTTAAATACAGAAGAGGAGGAAAGAAGGTATAGATCATGTGTGAACTGTTGATTCCGTGTGCAGAGTGATGGTTTTCTGTGATGTTTTAATTTTTTTTAATCTTGTATTAGATGGTCTTACTCACTTTCTTATTTCCAATCTGGTCCGCTTACTAATTTTATATTTTTAACATGTTGAGGTATTGTTTTTGGTGTTCATTTGTTCTTTTCACGTCATTTACTATTTTTTTTTTTTTTTTTTCATATCGAAAGATAAAGCATAAGATATGCTTGCAAAATGCAATGATCTGAATACAGGGTTCCTTGATTTCATACTCTTTTTTTTTTCAGGGTATGAGCACTGAGATCAGGTGTGAGTGTCTCGATATTCTCTGTGACGTTCTTCATAGATTTGGCAATCTTATGACAGCAGACCATGGGTTGCTGTTAAGTTCACTATTATCCCAATTGAGTTCCAATCAAGCCAGTGTCAGGAAAAAGTCCATTTCGTGCATTGGTAAGCTGCAATTATTTAAATGTGGCATGATATGTTTAATGGTGTTTCTCTTAATAGGTGAAATGCTACTTTGAACTATCTTCTTGACAATTTAGATTTCAATGAACTTTTTTGTACCACAACTGAAACATGAAAGATTCATCTAACCAAGCTTCCTTCGCTTCTAGCATCTCTTGCTTCAAGCTTGTCAGATGACCTGTTAGCAAGAGCAACTGTGGAAGTTGTTCAGCTCTTGAAAAGCAAAGGCCAAAAACCTGAAATGACTCGAACAAACATTCAGATGATTGGTGCGCTAAGGTATATTCTTAAACCTGTTTCATTTTTCATACTTACACCTGTATTTGCCATTTCATGCCATGACTTATGTAGAATAGACCTAATAATATGGCATGCATATAAAATATTGTAACATTTTATTTCTTACATCATTTTCAAATTTCAATTCTTCCATGTTTCAGCAGTGATATATTGTTTTATCTTTTTGATGAGGGTTAATCAATCATCAAAAGAAGAGGTGGGTCAAAAAATTAGGATATGTTCTAGGAAAACATAATTTCAAGTAAAGAGAAGCAAGTTCCCTTCCATAAAATTTTCTAACTTGAGAAAATGCGGAGAATATATAGTATATCTTGTTTTCTTTGTTTAACTTCTGTCTCTTGGACGAAGGATCTTCTATATGGTCATTTGCAGCAACAGTACTGTGTTTCAGCAGTGATATTGTAACATTTATTTCTTACAGCATTTTCAAATTTCAATTCTTCCATGTTTGAGCAGTGATATATTGTTTTATCTTTTTGATGAGGGTTGATCAATCATCAGAAGAAGAGTTGGGCAAAAAAAATTAGGATATATTCTAGGAAAACATAATTTCAAGTAAAGAGAAGCAAGTTCCCTTCCATAAAATTTTCATTGTTGAGAAAATGTGGAGAATAAATAGTATATCTTGTTTTGTTTGTTTAATTTCCGTCTCTTGGATGAAGGATATGCTCATTTGCAGCAACAATACTGTGTTTAAGTAGGGATCTGCAATTTTGTTTATCTATGCTACATAATGCGCACCGTTCTATTTTTAATATTCATCAACTGTTATGGTATTCCAATCTATCGAATTTATTGATATACAACTGAGTACTTCGTGGAAGGTGTTTTTTTCCTTTCGGTAAAAAGGTTACAATATTTTGTTGTTTCAGTCGTTCTGTTGGATATCGTTTTGGACCACATCTTGGAGACACTGTTCCTGTGCTGATAAATTACTGCACAACTGCATCGGAAAATGATGAAGAGCTTCGTGAGTACAGTTTGCAGGTACTCTATATGTCATTGTTTTTTGTCGCTTATTTTTTTCTTATGCATTTGTTGTTTAGGCCCTGCTTGGTACCGCTGCTAACATTTGTGCAGCAAAGGTTTACCGTATTTTGCCCAAAATATGCTGCTTGGTACGTCCGGAGTAAATGACACTAATGGTGAACCTTTGCCGTGGCCCACCTTGCTAAGGCAATAAGGGTCGCGGACGTTCCTTGCACTTTTAGTGCTGGGAACATTTGTTGCGACGTCCTAACTTAAAAAACTGCGTTCTTCTCTATGCTCCCCTTCTACCTGTGAATCTGTGATCGCTTCCCTCCTTCTTTCCAACAACGGAGGTCTCGCTCCATCTCTCCAAAAACAGGGATATCTCTCTCTCCTCCCTCTCCCTCTCTCCCCCCTTTCTCTCTCAAAACCCAAATTGATTTGGTTCTGATATGTGTCATTTATTGGGGGTTTATTATTTTTTTCTTAATCGGAATTACAGAGAAATAGGCTTTCGGTAAGGAAGAAGGTTGAAGCATTTTCTCGTAGAAATGGTGGTGGTTTGAATATAAGCAAATTAGGTTTGAAATTGATTCAAACCCTAAACGATAGAGCATTGGGGGTTTAATTCAAACCATGTTTGACTTGGGTTAAATAATTTCAAATCTAACGTCATGTATATTTTTCTGTTTTTGAATTGAATCGGTTCAAATTTGTTTAAAAACAAGAAAATTTTGGATTTTAAAAACGAAACTATTTTTTTTCTTTTTTCTAAAGGAACCTGGTTAAACTTTAACCGAAATTTTTTTTCTCCAAAATTTTAGAGTAATCAATGTTTTTTTTTTTAATTTTTTTTTATCATAATAAGAGATCTTTTGGGATTAATTTTAACTAAAATGTCATCACAAAGTAAATAAATAATTAAAACTTTTCAACTATCTTTTAATTAAAAACCATGGATGTCAAAAAATAAAAGAAAACAGTTGTAATTATTTTTGCATTTGCAGAACATACCAAGCAATTGCAGATATCTACAGCTCGTTTGCATTGAGTGTACGCAACAATCATTTACAATTGGAAACATTTGCTGACTGCAAATGATTACAGTGATCCAAAGCAGGGCCTTAGCTTATTTTTATTGCCAAGTTTCTTCATGATTGCAGCCTTTTGTTTGCAGGCACTGGAAAGTTTTCTTCTTAGATGCCCTAGAGATATATCTTCCTACTGTGATGAAATTCTACATCTTGCATTGGAATTTTTAAGTTATGATCCAAACTTCACTGATAACATGGAAGAAGACACAGATGACGAGAGTCATGAGGAGGAGGAAGATGAGTATGTTGCTAGCCTTTTTACTTAGTGATACTATTACCTTGACTCGTGTGCATGAAAAATGCTGCTAATTTCTTGGTGGTTTACCGTTTGCCTTTATTGTAGTGAGAGTGCAAATGAATATACTGATGATGAGGATGTCAGTTGGAAAGTCCGAAGAGCAGCAGCAAAATGCTTAGCAGCTGTAATTGTTTCTCGTCCCGAGATGCTCTCTAAGCTGTACGGGGAGGTAATTCAATAACAGAAAAATGTTTATGTCAATTCATTCTGATGAGATTTGATGAGTTTTGTCATGCATTTGCTCTAGGTTCCTCCAAATTGTAATTTGCCTAACTTTATGTCCTATTTATGATGTTGACAATGGATTTTCTGTATGGCAATGTGCTTGGAGTTAACTAACTAATGTTGCTCATTTTTCCATATAATTTTAAAACACATAGTGTTCCGTAATCTCAATGAGAGTTTCTTAGGAAATGTGGGCCATTGCCCCAGGAGGGAATAAAATAAGGCAGTGGGAATGATTCGAGCATTAGAACTACGAACAATGATGGCACCAGTGCGAAGTGCTCTTTGATAGAAATTGAAAACTGTAAAAGGTTGAAAGTTGTTGAAACTAAGTTGATTAAGGTAGTGAGAAACCATAAAAAGGACGTGGTTTGAGAAGAGACAGTATATAGAGTTGGATGTTGGAACTGGATTATGTGTCCAACCCCTATAAATCGTTTTTAAGGTGTAATGATGATGAGCTTCTTTTGTTGATATACATCTAAAAGTCGCGATGCTCCTTACTCTGCAGGCATGCCCTAAGCTAATAGAAAGGTTTAAAGAAAGGGAAGAAAATGTCAAGGTAAGACTGTTGACAGTACTCAATGCTTCTTGAGGTGTTCTTTCCTGTCCACCTGTTTGACTGTTGATATTCTTTTGGTGCAGATGGATGTATTTAACACGTTCATTGAGCTACTACGTCAAACTGGAAATGTTACCAAGGGTCAAATTGAAATTAATGAGTCGAGGCAAGTTTAATCTTTATTTGCACAGAATCATGTTCTTTATTAAATTGCACTGTCTTTGTTTTTATCTTACTAAATTTTTTTGAAAGTAAATTTTCAACTTCATATTGGACGTGATGATGACACTTGTCCATAAACATGTGATTACATTCACAAGCACATCCTGAATGAAACTTACCCTTGTAATATTTCTATTGCCCAATCCATAATTTGAACTTGGTTAGTGCCTTGTAATAACTGAAAGTGCTTATTTTTTATGCCCCTATGACACAGCATGGGCTGTTGGCATTACAAGGATGCTTAAAGAGGACTCAAATGTAAAATCTGTATAGTGCGTTTGCAACCACTAGAGTTCTGTATATCCATGATTTGAATTATGTAATAGTATGATAGATGTCTTCTGTAGTAGCATTAGATTTTGTAATTTTTCAATTATAGTAGGGCGTGTTGAATATCGAGAAATTCCTTTTTTTCTTTCATGTTTTCTCTGATATGGATGGGTTTCTTTTTATATCTATTAATAAGATCTCAAGATGGAAGCAGAGAAGTTACAAGTGTTTTTGATTGAATTGATTAAAATTTTGCTGGTTTACCGTGCAATTACCTTGATTGAGGACTGAGGAGTGATTTTTCTTCCTTGCGCAGAGAGACTTTGAACGCTCTGAGTTTCTGTAGAGTCTTCTTTTATTCTATATCAATTTTTGGCACCATATTTTCCACTTTTATTTAATGTCTGCTTCAAAAAGGTTATTGACAAGTAGAAGCTCACTCTAAACTTTTTGTGCGTAACAGTCCACGATGGTTGTTGAAGCAAGAAGTCCCAAAAATTATTAAATCCATAAATAAGCAGCTTCGTGAAAAATCTATTAAGACAAAGGTGAGGGGCAAGACTGATACTATTTGTTGGTATACTATGAAACCGTTTTCTTCCCTTTTTAATATTTTTTTTCCTTGTGCAGGTTGGTGCATTTTCAGTTTTGAAAGAACTTGTAGTTGTCTTACCAGACTGCCTTGCAGATCATATTGGTAGCCTTGTTACTGGTATTGAAAAAGCATTAAATGTAAGTGAAACATTCATTCCCAGATTGAGCTATGGGCTTGTATATTTCTATACTAGATTCATCTTGTGCTTCCCTCTTTTATTCATCTGTGCCATTCCCAGGACAAATCTTCTACCTCAAACTTGAAGATCGAGGCTCTCACTTTTACGAGATTAGTTATGTCTTCGCATTCACCCTCTGTTTTCCATCCCTACATCAAGGTAAAACAGGAAGCATCATTTAGTAATGGCGTAAATTGGTTGTATTTTATGATTTTTGTCACTATATCTTGATAACTAGCCGTCCAGCAAGCGCTATGCACGTATATTATGTGTTTTAGCCATGAAATTGGTTTAAGTATTTTTTCCACTTTGTATAACGAAACAAAATATATCATAAAGATTTTAGTAAAATTATGACAAAAAAAATCATGAAAACTGAGTGCACATGAAAAATTCATCCTCTGTCATTTATATAACAATTTGAACCATTATTTGAGTATCGGATGAACAAGAAAACTGAGTTTTAGTTTCATTTCTAGTTCCACTTATTAGAGTATTGGAACTACACCAGGATAAAATTGAAATTGGTTTCATAGATTACGGTTTTAGGTAGTTCAATAACCGAACATGGGACCACCTGTTGACACCCCTAACTACCCACTTACTTTACTGCAATTGTCTGCGATACAACATGGATGACCCACTGGATTGAGGGTAGTTTGGTAATTGTACCTTAATTAGCCACTTTCTTCTGGCCAGATCTGACGACTCATCTTGCATACTCTATCGAGCAATTACTGTTCGATATACAATTACGTGGTGAATTGAGAAGAGCATAATGTTTCTTTACCATTCCCCCCCTGCCATTTTACTCCGATTGTATGTATGATTAATAAAGATACGGCATTTTAGTCAATTTAAGTAGGGACCAGATGCCCGTGAAAGGAAGGTTAGTTACTTTTTACTTACACTATTATTATAGATAAATGTCAAAGTTGTTACTGGGTGTAAAGATTGTGTGGGTCCTTAGAATTTGTTGGGTCTGCTTTTGCAGTATTTCTACTTGGTGTTGTGATGCCTTTCAGAATGGGAGTGAGGGATGTCATTAGGCATAATCTATAAGTGATGCATGCATTATTTAGATGTGATCGTAAAGGTTAATCTGATAGGTGTTATTCGAGGAACCTAGGGCACTGGGGTTGGGGGACCCTATTTGCGATCCCTTTGGGGTGTTCAAGACCATTTTGTTTCATGCCATTGTCATAAAAATGAGGCCTGAATTCTTGTTTGTAATCTGTTAATAGTCTTGAAGGCTTGTCAAGTTTAATAGAAAAGATATGCTCTACCTGTTTTCTGCATATTTTTAACAACTGTAGGTCTTACAGGTAATATGTATCTTGTTTATTTTATTTAGATTGCTTACAAATTATTTGTACGTGACTCGTGGGATTATTGCTTGATCCTTTAATTAAAGTTTTAATTGTTGTTGCTCCAGGTCCTGTCGGCTCCTGTATTGTCTGCTGTAGGTGAGCGGTATTACAAAGTCACTGCTGAAGCATTAAGAGTGTGCGGGGAGCTTGTCCGAGTTGTGCGCCCTAATGTTATGGTAATAATTGTTATTTTCATGTGACTTTGGAATCTTGAATTGACTACTCACATGAGTTGGCTTCTTTTCAGGGCGGTGGTTTTGATTTTACAGCCTATGTTCATCCAATTTATAATGCCATCTTGACGCGTCTAGCTAACCAAGATCAAGATCAGGTTGGTATAAATCTGAACCGAGGTTCCATCTCTTACTTTTATTTCATGTTCTTTTTCCCAGATAAGTACCTCAATTCTCTGTTGTATGACCTGAATCTCTTATTCCAGGAAGTTAAGGAGTGTGCTATTTCTTGCATGGGCCTTGTCATTTCAACTTTTGGTGATAACCTGCAAGCAGAATTATCTATATGCCTTCCTGTTCTTGTTGATCGGATGGGTAATGAGATAACTCGACTTACTGCAGTGAAGGTAGGTCAGAAGATCTTCACTAGAATTACTTGCAACTATTGCTGCCACATTGTTTTTTTTTACGATTTGTTTTTGTTACTTTGGATATGGAAATATTGTATAAACTGTAACGTTATGAATTGTTTGCATATAGTTTTGTCCTGTTACTTGCTTGCATGCATGTGGGTGCATATTCACACATGGTAGCTGGTTTAGTTCTCAAGGAAATATACTTCGCACACCTGGAAGCAAGAAAATCCCTAGCACTTGTCTGACACTACACTGATCTCTGCATGTGATGGTTCCTCTTCTACCTTCATATTTTGAGCCAAGATCTTTTCAGTGTGTTGCTTGTGTTTTCTTAGTTTTCTGGGAATACCTACTTTAAATTTGCACACGTGCCAAAAAAGTTCCACTAAGAAGCACATTGACTGCTATTGGACTTCATTGGTAGTTTCTTCTTGAATTATAGTTAGTAATGTACGGTTCTGTTTGGTTCTGAATCAATGATCTCAGATAGCCAAGATATTGGTCAGTAGGCCTTAGTTTTCTAATTATATTTTGGTGAAATCTTAAGGGATTATATGTCAGTCACTAAGTGGAGACGTTCAGCCTTTCCTTGGGGAGCCTGATTTTGGTAGATTTTCCTCTTTAGTAGTTTAGTCTCAGCAATTAAACTCTATATCAGTCTGCTTGCAACACTGATCAGTGTCTGACTCCTGTACAAAGTGTCTTAAAACACTTCCCTTCGCACACCCAATACCTCAGCCATCATAAACTTCTTTCCATGTGTTGGAAGTTCATTTTTACATACTTCAGTTCCCATTACTTATACAAAGTATTGTGTATTTTGATAAGCTGGTATGCACTAAGATCATATAAACCAGAAATAAGTGATAACAGAAAGCAAGAAAATATTATGGAGACAAGTTCCAATTCTATTATTACCTTTTACCGTTCTACAATAAAATGAATTGCAAATTTAAATCGACTTGAACTACTTTATTTGTTCTTTAATTGTTACCAGAAGCTTTGGTTACGCCTATTCTCTACACAGTCTGCACCCTGAGCAATTTAAGCAATCTCTGACAAAATCCTACACACCAAATATTAATTTAATCTTTTCAAAATTATGAGAACGCGTTAAACCACTTAAGTAATGACTAATTAGTTAAACTCGTAAAGTATTTAAATTACTCCTCGTAGGACCTGCTCTGCAGAAACATCGAATTTCCTGAAGAAACATATCCAGAACCTTTTATGTGCAAAAGTTCGTCCTTTTGTAGGGTGATTGTTTCTCTGTTCTTATACCAGACATTTGTTTTGTCATGTTGCCAAGTTTTTCTTTCTTTCTGTTGAACCTAATTACAGCTCATAGTATAAAGTACTAATAATGTGGAAGACCACTTGTTAGAGTGTTTAGAAACATGGTTGCCTACTTGTAGGTTCTGGTATCGAATCCCACAATGGGGATTCATCTTTAAATTAAGTCCAATTCAAAAAAATAAAAAAAATAAAAATAATAAAGTTCTAATAATGCAGGTTGACGCTTTTAAGGTTTTGATTCTTTTGAATCATTTGATTGCATCATCGTTGTAGCGAAGGTGAAGAATGTGGTTTATGTGTTTCTTGCTTTCCTTCTTCCTGGCATATCTAGGCTTGACTTTCCATGATCTGCACTTGACCAAAGTTTAACCTTGATCGTGGTAGCGAAAGAAGAGACAATAAATGATTGTATCACTTGAGACTCGTAACCTTCTAAGAAAAAGTACTTGGATGAATGCTTAAATGAGATTTTTTTTTTCTTTTTCTTTTTGTTTTGTTATGCTTATTCAGTTGTGCTTGTTCACTGAAAACTTTTGCTTTGGTTGTGTTCGGAATTCTAGTAAGAGATTCAGAGGTCCAAGACTAGTTGACTTGTGTATTACTATTAATATCATATGTCACTCATGACATGACACTGTCTGCTACTTTTTTGTGAACATTCAATTTTTTAATTGAAGTTTACTGTTGTTCTTTGAAGGCATTTGCTGCCATTGCTGCTTCTCCACTCAAGATTGATCTATCGTGTGTCCTGGAGTATGTCATTACTGAATTAACAGCATTCCTGCGAAAGGTCTGTGCTAAATTTGCAGCTGTGCCAGTCTAAAATGACTTTCTTTAACAGTCCTTACTGATGTAATTTTGTAGAAGCATCTAACAAATAGAAATGTTCTACTTACTCTTTTTCCTTGCAAAATAGGCTAACCGTGCGTTGAGGCAAGCAACATTAGGGACACTGAATTCTCTACTTGTCGCATATGGTGATAAAATTGGTTCTTCTGCTTATGAAGTTATAATTGTGGAACTTTCGGCTCTTATAAGGTTCCTTTTTCTTTTACTTATTGGGTTTTCTATACTTTCAATTTTATGGTTTCTGGGTATGATTGACGTTGGTAATACAACATATCCCTTATTGAATTTTCATATTGCAGTGATGCAGATTTGCATATGACGGCTCTTGCATTGGTACTCTGTTGTACGTTGATGACGGACAGAAAGTCGAGCCCGAATGTTGGTTTGACTGTTAGAAACAAAGTGCTTCCTCAAGCGCTAACATTACTTAGAAGCTCGTTGTTGCAGGGACATGCTCTTCTGGTATTTCTCCCTACTTTGTGATGGTCATATATCCTCAATTTCAATAATCATGTCATTGAAACCATTGCCTTCAATTCTGCAGGCCCTTCAAAGTTTTTTCGCTGCCTTGGTCCATTCAGCAAACACAAGCTTTGATACTTTACTTGATTCTCTTCTTTCAAGTGCTAAACCATCTCCTCAGTCTGGTGGCCTTGCAAAACAGGCTCTGTATTCAGTAGCTCAGTGTGTTGCTGTCCTTTGCCTTGCTGCGGGTGATCAGAAATGTGGATCAACAGTAGAAATGCTTACGAAGATACTTAAAGATGATTCCAGTACAAATTCTGTAAGATTATCATGTTTTTACTATTTGTTCAGTCTTTGCATGTCAATTCATTGATCTTGTCTCAAAAGTTACTTTCTGTGGTACAAGTTCCTTGTCTCAAAAGTGATTTTCATTTGTTTAGGCAAAACGGCACCTGGCATTGCTTTGTCTGGGAGAAATTGGAAGAAGGAAAGATCTAAGCTCACATGCATACATAGAGAATATTGTGATTGAGTCATTCCAATCTCCTTTTGAAGAGATAAAGTCTGCTGCCTCCTATGCTCTGGGAAATATAGCTGTTGGAAACCTATCCAAGTATTTGCCTTTTATTTTGGATCAGATTGATAACCAACAAAAGAAGCAGTACCTACTGCTTCATTCCTTGAAAGAGGTGTGTTTTCTCGAGAGAGGATTTATATTAAGCAATTGATGTGTTTCTTCTTGTGTGCGCAGTATCTGAATTTGCAAACTCGCTCACATCCCACAGGTTATTGCTAGGCAATCTGTAGTTAAAGCTGGCCAGTCTGAGTTTCAGGACACCAGTGTTGAGAAGATACTGAAATTGCTCTTTAATCACTGCGAAAGTGAGGAAGAGGGAGTTCGTAATGTAGTAGCTGAGTGTCTAGGTAAAATTGCGCTTATCGAGCCTAACAAACTTGTTCCCGCACTTAAGGTATTTCCGTCATAATTCAAGTTGTCTTGTTGTCACTATGTTTATGCTGTTATTTCTTGATGATAAATCTGTCTTATACTTTCGTAAATTTCTTTAGGCGCGAACAGCATGTCCCGCTGCTTTCACCAGAGCCACAGTTGTTATTGCAGTAAAATATTCAATTGTTGAAAGACCAGAAAAGATAGATGAGATTATATACCCTGAGATTTCCTCATTCCTCATGCTTATCAAGGACCATGACCGGGTAAGTCCTAATAATTATGACTTTAAGAGCATTGGCATCATCTGCCATATGGTCTATAATTTTTTGTTTATTTATTTATTTATTCGTAAATTGATATTATTTTTTCAGAATTTCCTACTGATAGTTGGTTAGTAATCATTTTGTTTCGTCCTCAAATGGTTGTACAGCATGTAAGACGTGCAGCTGTCCTGGCTTTGAGTACCGCAGCTCACAATAAGCCAAACCTAATTAAGGGGCTTCTTCCAGAATTGTTGCCGCTTCTTTATGACCAGACCGTTGTTAAGGTAAAATATAGCTAAGGCTTGCAGTTGTATAAGGTTAGCACTCCATGTTTGGTAGAGATGTTGGTGATAAAGGCTTGGTTAGATTCTTCGTCTTCTTTTTACAGTGAATCAATAAAAGAGAAAAAGGGAGATCTCAATTAGGAAAAAACTGAAAAAAAGACGACCGGAAAAACACATCAGCTACCTTAAACATATGATTAAATCCAATATAATGCCATTGCCTTAAAAATTGTGCTGATTCCTCTCCTACCGAGTTACCCACATATAGCTGATAAAAGGTTCTCCACATAATTTTGAAGTTTCATTCCAGAGGGTTTGACCAAAAATATGGCCTGAAGCTCCATGTTACCATGCACATAGAACTCATATAAGGTAGAATTCTCTTGCTAATCAAAGGGTCACCAATAAAATTTCCTTCGGCTCTGAGGTTCAGAAGGAGACTACTTTTGTTGTGACGGGTAATACAAATTGTTTTATCGACATTGGGACTACCAAATTTTGTTGAACGAGGAAACATTGAACTTGCCCATGAGAAATGATAAGAAAATACTTTGCTGTCTTCAATTTTAAATTACAAGATTGTGACACTTTAAAGTAAAAAATTTCAAAGGACATTGTAACTTTTGAATTTGACAAAATAACCTCAAGATATGGAGAAAAGAAAAATTCAAAAAATTTACCTCTTCAAATATTATTGCATAGTTTTGATATTGAAGTACATTAATATCCTTTAACTTAAAGTTTGTCTTTGAAGTGCTGTAACTTAAAAGGAATCCTAGAGTTGCACTGTCATAGTGTCAGTGAAACGCCTAAGAGTGTAAGGTCCTTGTTAAGTATATTAGCTCGGCTATCCTTTTTCATCATCATTTTCCTATTTTATAAGGTTGATTTTTTAGTAGCGTACTATTTCTGGTGCAGAAAGAATTGATAAGGACTGTTGATCTTGGTCCTTTTAAGCACATTGTGGATGATGGACTCGAGTTAAGAAAAGCAGCTTTTGAATGTGTAGACACATTGCTCGACAGTTGTCTTGATCAAGTGAATCCTTCATCTTTCATCGTTCCTTACCTTAAATCTGGTTTAGATGGTGAGTTTTGAACTCATCTTTCCCATCTTTTGTCACAATTTTGGTTGCATATTTACTTTCCATGCAGTAAATCTGTTAGTTTGGTTTCGTGCTTTCTGGTTGGCACTATTTGAAGCAAGGAAAAATCATGATCTTAGAAGAGACTTTGAGTGGATATGTAGTTTTTGTTTTCTACGTATATAAAAATTATCACTGTTAAAATTGCAGGATGCCCTTAAAATGTTTTTTATATTTACGCCTTGGAGAAAACTTTTCTACTCATCTTTTTCGATGAATCTGCATTTTGTTTTCTTTGATCAGTATTATCTATAAATAGTTTAACTCTAACCAGTGAAATTTACGTCGAAAAAGTATGTAGCTTATCCCCTTTCTACTTTTCTTTTTTGAATCATCTTGTTGCTGTTGAAAAATACTTGGACAAATAGAATATATAACTTTTTTTTGATGAAGTAGGATATATAACTGATTGTCGGACAAATAGAATTATACAACTGATTCTCCTGTTACTTTCTGCCCTTTTCAGATCATTATGATGTCAAAATGCCTTGTCATCTTATCCTCTCGAAGCTTGCAGACAAGTGTCCTGCTGCTGTTCTTGCAGGTTTGTGTAGTCCTGTGATTAATTCTGTTTGCACTGTTTTCACTTCATGTCTTCAACACAGTTTTATATCTACTGAATTACTTCATCTTTCAGTTTTGGATTCTTTGGTTGATCCTCTCCAAAAAACTATCAATCACAAGCCAAAGCTAGATGCTGTGAAGCAAGAAGTGGATCGTAACGAGGACATGATCCGGAGTGCTCTTCGAGCAATTTCTTCTTTGAATCGCATAAGGTTTGGCACTTAAAACCAGATCTTTTATCTTGTCATGTCAAGAGTTGCCCTTAATTTTTTTATGCACCTTAAACTAAACTAGCATCCAAAGTCAGCATTAGAAAATTAAAAGCAGTTATATCAATTAATAAACTTGTGCAGTGGGAAAAATGTCTGTTTGTCTTAAAACTGATTAGCGTGCTTATATTTCTAGATTTGGTTACCTAACATAATAAAGCAATGAGATCATGATAACTGCTTGCAGAGTTGTATGTCAAAACACCAAATTGAGTTCTCAACTAGAGTCATGTCGAACTCCACCCTGACCAAAATTGTTAGTTTGACAGGGGTAGGCCTTCATAGTCAGTTTCTTGAGGGATTATTATTATTTTTTATTTCTTTTCCTTTTATTTTTAAATTTATTTTTAGGTTCCTGTTTATTTGACTCTAACAGGCTTTTTCTTTTCTATTTTTCTATCATCTGTTTCTGTTTACGTATTTCTGCAGCGGAGGAGACTGCAGCCTTAAATTCAAGAGCCTAATGAGTGAGATAACAAAATCTCCAGGGCTTGCCGAGAAGTATAATTCCATCCGTAATGAGTAATACTAGTTCTGCTGAATTCTTTTTTCACCTCATTTGGATCTGTGTGCAAAAGTTCCTCAGAAAAGAAGAAAAGATATATTATATTCATGACGGAAGTTATATGGTTGTTGGAGTGGTTTACAGTTTTAGGGTAAAGAGGTTCTCTTACCTCATCCGGTTCTCTTCCACCTTGTTCCCATTTATACAGTTTTTACTGGCAGTTTTACATTCCTCCCTGAGAGGGAAAATGAAACGTTGATGATCAAGCATCAAGCAGTCAACGACATCTCACATGATGATGATATTTTGCTTATAGTAGACGGCGTCTACTGACTTTCTCTGTAAATGGTTGGGGTTCTTACCTTTTTTTTTTCCTTCCATATTTCCGTTTGAACTCTTGTTGTAAACTATTTGCAGTTATTCCTCATTTTACTGGACATTCCATCCTCTTTTACTTCTGCGTTTGAATCTTAATTCCTATTGGTTTACATTTTATTGTCAGAATGTTGAGTTGAGTACCTATCTGATATAAATATTCTTCAGCATAACTTGATTCCCTTTGTTTTTTCAGTTGAAATTTAGCTTTGATGGACCTAATATTAAATCATGATCTTGCAAGCTAGAGTTTCATGTTCCATTTTTTGATCAAGTTGCAGAAGTTCTTTTGCTTTCTTTTGTGGTACTCTTATTAGGGAAGACAATGAAGGGACCTCTATCAGTGAATTTATACAATGATGCTATATAGATCACTTTTCTTAACCACAATTGCTGACCATTTATATAGCAGCTGATGTGGGATGATTAATTGAACTAACTCCCGACATAATCTAGGCACATCATGTGGTCCAGAAAAGTGGTTTGTCCTTCAAATTTAAAATCGCTAAGAATTTAAAAAGGAAATCTCAAGAATGTTGGCCCACAGAAAATTCAGTTCAAGTCCTGTTGAGTAAATGGGTCCTTCTATATGTAATCCTCACTTGTAATTTATTAACTTATGATTCAAAAATCCTGTGGCTCTAAAAAATAAAGTAGGTGGTAATGGGTACCCTAACTTTTACAAAAATTTTGAATTTGAAATCACTCGTACGAATTCCAAGAAGTGAAGTGACAAAAGATGACGAAATTCAATTTCAAATCAAAATAAAAGAAAGCATAAGAAAAGTAAAAGCAAATCTATCTATAGTTCTAGAATGAACGATCAAATGAACCACTACCCTCGAAGGCTTCCCCCCAAAAATATCATTTTTATAACTGTTTTAAGTGATTTGAATTTTAAAGTGACCAAAATACCCAAATATTGAATCAATAACCGCAAGCTTGATTCCACACTTGGCTTTGAGAGTCTGAAGTCTCTGAGAAGTCTTTAAAAGGGCAAAAGATTTCCAGACTTTTTTGAAGTGCTCCTCTCTCTCTCTCTCTCTCTCTCTCTCTCTCTCTCTCTCTCTCTAGGTGTGTCTGGAAGTTTTTGAACTATCTGTTGAGGTTGAGACTGATGTGTGGGTCCATTACTTTGAGATCATCAAGGTAATTGTACCTGTATTTTTTTTTTTTGATCTTTATCTTTTGCATTACTGTATTGTACTATCCCCTCAACTTCTTTCTTTTGTTCAATTTAATTTCTTTAATTACAGTGGTACCATTCTGCAGACCTGACTCAAGGGGCAAATTGGTCAGAAAGGTCAGGTCCTAAATTGAATTCCTGAGATGCCCACTTCTCCAACTATTTAAACTACCAGGACATAAATGCTTGGCTTTCAGTAATTTTGTTGTACTAAAAGTCCTCTGTTTCTTCTTCTTCTTCTTCAGATTAGATGAAGCTAGTAGTAATAAGAAACATGATGAATTCTCTGGTCTAGAAGAAGAACTTTAAAAAAATATCAGAGTTAGAGAGAGAAAGAGGGGGGATGTCAATGATCAAGAACAACAGCAATAGGGGGGCTGTGTGGCAGTGTGGGTCGGATTTAAAGAGAGCAGATTTGGGATCAAATGATGAACAAACGTGGAGAATGGCAGCTTCAAGACTAGCCCTAGATAACCAATTGATGAGGAGAAATATTTCTTCTTCATTTTCTGATATGTTGGTTTTGAACCAAAATGCAGAGGAAATTAAAGACCCTTTTGTTCCTCCAATGTGTAAGCCGATCACATTTTATGGGCAACAGTGCATTAATAATCAAGTGGTAGGGCAAGCAGAGAAATGGTATAAGACATTGCCACCTGCTGAAATGCTGCCGAGAAATGAGGTTTTGGGTGGTTATATTTTTGTCTGCAACAACGAGACCATGCAAGAGGATCTCCGTCGTCAACTCTTCGGTATCTCTCTCTCTCTCTCTCTCTCTCTCTCTCTCTCTCTCTCTCTCTCTCTCTCTTCTATTTCTTCTCTCTATTATAATGATAGGGCCACATGATAATGATCCCTCATTTTTTGTGAGAATAAGTCTTCTTTATCTAAAACTTCTATCTTCATCAAATTAACTCAATGGTAAAAAGAATTTTATTATAATTATAGGTTTTAGAATAAGATGATTTTTGGTGAAGATGATCTTATTTGTAATGACATCATCCTCACCCTCACCTAAATGTCTTGTATTTTCTACGTGTCATGTTGCTTAAGACAATGTCTTACTTATGTGATGATTCAAGAAGAGCTAATATAGAGATAATTCAAGAGTTGATTTTAAGTTATTATATTCTTTTCATTATGTAGGTCATCTTAAAAAAATCAGGCTATTCTAAAACATGTAACCTCATCATCCATTAAGTGAAATCAACGATAAAATAAATAGTCCAAACACAATCAATTTTTAGTAATTTCTAATCAACTGGATGATAGAGTTACAAGTTCTAAAATGTGCTAATTTTTAGTGACGATGATCAACATGGTGTACGAACATCATATCTTGGATCAACTTCATGTGGATCCCACCAGTAAGGATGGATATTGCAACACAGCTTATTGCAACATACTTTTTTATGGGGTTCACATGGAGATGATTCAAGGTCTGTTTTTTTGTGACCATAGATCATCATATTTAGAAATCAATTCGTTCTAAAACTTCTAACACCCTCAAATCATGAAAAATTGGTAAATTTAAGTCTTTTTTTAAGACCGTTGATTTTTCCTTATACTTTTGATTGGGGTAGAACTTTTAGAATAACCCAAAGGGGTTGAACAAAAAGATTTTCCTAAATTATTAAAATTTATAGTTCAAAAAGCTTAAAACTTAATAATTTTTTATTTAGAAAAATTAGAAAAATATGATTTTATCAAAGAAACTCTATGCTAATGAGATTATCCCTAAAAATCTCAACCCCTGGAAAATCTCATGTAGGCCTATAGTTTTCCATTGCTGTCAATAAATTGGTGGGGTGGAAGTAGAATTTCCCATTGCTATCAATAAATTGCAATGGGTATTTTGAGGTATGAAACCTTCCAACCCACTACAGATTCTGATTCTGGAAAATGAAGCTAAAGACTTTAGTTTTATTAGGAAAATGGATCGCAAGACCCCTCCCATTGCCTACAGCCTACACACAAGTAGGTTACTGATTGTTTTTGTTTGTTTGTGTTTTTCCCCTTTATCTGTTTTCCAGGACTTCCACAGAAATATAAGGACTCTGTCAGGGCAATAACCCCAGGTTTACCACTCTTTCTTTATAACTACACAGCTCACCAACTTCATGGAGTCTTTCAGGTTAGCTTTACTTCACCGTTTTAGGCCATGCTTGATATCCAACGAATATTTGCATCATGCAAATACTAGGAATGTTTCAATTTTATTGACTTTTTATGGTACATCTTTATGGTTATTTGGAGTTTGGAGTTGGCCTACAAATACGAGATAAAAGCGCATTGAATATTCACATCACTTTCAAAACTGTAGATATTCACAACTATTATGCCTTTAATTAATTTGTAGGCCTGCGCCAAATTACCATAAAGATATACCACCAAAAACCGATAAAAATTTAGACATTCCTAATATTTGCAGTATGCAAATACTCGTTGGATACCAAGCAGGACCTTAGATTCAAATCCACTAAAATTTTCACTTATATATATATATTCTTTACTATTTTACCGATAAAAAAAGTCTCTCTGATTATTCACTTTGACTTTCTTATAACTCTAAGTTCATTTGGATCTTCAGGCTGTAAGTTTTGGAGGTTCCAATATAGACCCAACTGCATGGGAAGACAAGAAGTGCAGAGGAGAATCAAGATTTCCAGCACAGGTAAATGACCCCGCCTTCTTTTTTTTCTTCAAGTATTCAACTTATGACCACAGTTTATACAAAACCGTGGTTAAACTATTAGGGACAGTGAGCCCAACTCGAGATCCGCATAAATATAATATTGACAATTTTCTCTACAAGTTCGAGCTATTAGAGCAAGCAATTGATGGCTCAACATGGTATCGGACGATTCAAAGAGGCCAAGGGTCCAAATTAAATAAAGAGATTTTTAGAAGTTCGTCCCACTTGCATGTTCTAATTAAGGTTAGTCCCTTTTTTTCAAAATTTTGACATTAATCCTACTTGACAGTTAAGTGGCGTATGTGTGTGTGCAACACGTGTGGTATGTAGACCAAAATACCCCTCACGTGTTAAGCACGTGAGGGACTCATGTTCTTTTTATATTATTTACCCAAATTACCCATGTTTTGATCGAACGACTAGGATATGAAAGGTTCATCAAAGTGATCCAACGATCACAATTGATCCCAAATTATGACCGTTTTCCAACAGTCATATCTTCTTCCCCAAACCCTATATAACATATGCATTACCCTCATGCAAATCTATACAAAAGAATGACAAAATCAAACTAAAATAGTACAAGGGTTGAAGAAAATTGAAGCTTCTTGGACTTTCCTCAAAGTTTTCTCTTATTCTCACTACTTGTTTAACCTAGGATCGAAAGTGATTAAGAATGGGTGGTAGTGGAGAATCAATGTTATGCTCTAAGGTATATAATGGGTTGTTGTTCCTTTTCATCATGTCTGCCCTAGTCTTTAGTTAGTTGTAGTCGTTTCACCATTAATGGAGGTGGAGCACGCAAGAGAGACTTAACCCTAAATTTATTATTTACAGAAGGGACTTATATCAAATTATAGTATTAACAGTAGGGAGTTGTGTTGAATTATATATTCTATGTTAAACTCGTTTCTAAGCTTTATGATTATTTTCTTTCTCAATGTCAAGTTGGTAAGTTAGAAACAAAATCAAAAGAACAATATAACATCAAGAAACACAAAGAACTCAAATTTTTTGGTTCTGTTTTTCAGAAACATGATCAAAATTAAGCACCAGGAATCGAAATTTCTTACAAAATATTCAAGCTTTTGGTGCAACCCATCACCAAAGAGTTCTATGTGCCTTCATCTTCTCCAAATAGAGTACAACACAAGGGTTGAGTGAACTTACCCGTTCAAATCGATGCCTTCACCCATGGGTATGATCTCGAAAATCTTAGGTTCTTACTAAAATCAGCCCATACCATCGTCTTCACCACCTTCGAATCTATCAAAATCCTTTCAAATTCACTCACAGCAAAGCACAGATCATTGGATCAATTTGATGAAGAAGCCATACCCTAACCGTTCAATCCAAACAGGGATAATTTGGGCAAAAATAAAAAAAGAACTTAAGTCCCTCACATGCTTAACACATGAGGGGTAAATTTGTCAAAGTGTCACACGTGTTGCATGCACACCACTTGACAGTTAGTAAACGGAAGTAGGAGTAATGTCAAAAGTCTGAAAAAAAAAGGACTAACCCCTAATTAAAATATGCAAGTGGGACGAACCCCTAAAAATCTCTTAAATATAAATGCATTGACAACTCTCTTTATATGTTCGAGCTTTTAGACTAAACAGTTGTCCAACAAAAATGTTGATTACCACTCTTTTTCTTATAAAACAAACATAAGAAGAGAAAAGAAAAGAAAACCATAGTCCCTATCTGGACAGAACCGTGGTCTTTTCTATTTCATGAAAAGAAAACCATTTCTTGAGCCTTTTGAAGCAAAAATTGATAGTGACTTAGAGAAGGAAAAACAAATTTCAGGTGAGAATTCGCGTGAAAAAGAAGTGTAAACCACTTGAAGAAGATTCTTTCAGGCCAATCTTGTTTCATTACGACGGCCCGAAGTTCCGATTGCAGCTCTCTGTACCTGAGGTACGTGCTCTTGTGATCTGCTTTCCAAAATACGACTCAAAATTAATGAGAGGAAAGGTGTTATTGAAAGATCTTCTGATGATTTTTGATTTCCAATTCGGTTTGTTGCAGGCACTTGCACTATTGGATTTGTTCACAGAAGATCAAATGTAGAGAAACAGCTGCAAAGTTTATGAAGTACGTGCTCCTACATTATGTTTTCAAACAAAAATATATAAATAACAGAACTTTTCAAGTGTTTATGAAGATTTATGGAGAAGAAAAAGAGAAGATGTGCAAAGAGAAATATTAGAGCATCTACTGTTAAGCAATGTATAAATGAGTTCGACGCCATCAACCGTGATAAAATCAAATGTCTTCATCATCTTCTCATCATCATCATCATCATCATCATCATCATCATCATCATTGTTTCATAGATATAGAAACTATTAGTAATTAAGTTGGCATTCGAGTCGCTGAAGATATTTTCATCAATGTTGCTTTACCTCAGTTTGTGAAAACAACCTAAACATGTTGCTTAATTTGATATGAATTGTTGAGAATAGTCTCACAGGACGGAGAAGATGAAAGCTTTGTAATTCAATATATAAGATCTTAAGTCTTTCCGCAATCTACTCAGTATCAATTGAGAGCAGGCCACACGTAATAGACTCAGAGTCCATATTTGCTCTATGTCACCTAATAGAATGCCACGTGTCATAGTCAAAATAACATTACATATGAAAGGATGTGTTGAGAATAGTTCGTATGTACAATCTTTGGAGTATTTGACAATGAACCTAAAATTACCCTTTTTAATCAAGTTTTTACTATATTTTTGTTTTTTCAAACCCATAACTCATGGGACAAAGGTTTTCTTTTTATTTATTTATTATATATAATAACAGGTGGATTAACCTATTCATAAGCAGGCAATTTAGACTCATATATAGGCAACCGGCAAAGAAACTAAGGGATCTAAGCAGGTGAGCATGGGATCTAATGAAACTCGGCCTAACCACGAAGGGAGCACGAATAATATATTTATTTATGAGAACGGATCCGCATACAGCTTATTTGTACATTTTATATGTACAGTGGCATGTGGGGCTTACATGATGTTGATCTAAGGGCTAATATTTTTTAGAGTTAATTTAGTTTACTCCCCCAGAATAATTGGCTAATCAGACTTACCCCCCTCAAAGATCAAATATTAACTTACCCCCTCAAACTCACGGTTTCCCTGATTTTACTGTTAGATAGCACATGTGCGTCTCACATGCTCTATTTTTTGACGAAAACACCCCTCACACATTACTCACGTGTAATTTAGTTTATTCCCACAGAATAATTGGCTAATCGGACTTACCTCCCTCAAAGATAAGATAATTAACTTATCCCCTCAAACTCACAGTTTCTGTGATTCTGCTGTTAGAAGGCACACGTGTGTCTCGCACGCTCCATTTCTCTGATTTACTATTCTCAAACTATCCTTACACATGGGTCCCCAACCCTTACATACAAAAAAGAAAAGGAATTCAATTAGTAAAATAAATTAAAAAAATTTAAAAAATTAACTTACCACCTACTGTAATTAAAAAAATTGAATTACCCCCTACTGTTAAAAGAAAATGAACTTTTAACAACCTTGGAAGAAATTTCAAGGTTGTGTTTACCTTTTGACGACTACCGGAAGCACCATTTCCACCCATGTTAGAGTTAGGATAAACTAAATTTCAATTGGATAAAAGCAACGGTCATCTTTTTTGTTTATAAGGGTTGGGGACCCATGTGTAAGGGTAGTTTAGGAATAGTAAATTAGACAAACTTAAAAAAGTCACGTGCGAGACGCACGTGTACCTTCTAACGGCAGAATTACGGAAATCGTGAGTTTGAGGGGGTAAGTTAATTATCTGATCTTTGAGAGGGGTAAGTCCGATTAGCCAATTATTCTGGGGGGCTAAACTAAGTTAACCCTATTTTTTTAAGGGGCATGTTATAGACCATATGGATATGGATAAGGGCTGTGAGTCAAACTGAGGTCAAACCAGTTTGACTACAACTAAAATTTTAAAAATTATAAAAAGGTCCTTAATTAATATAGTATTTTATTAAAAACACCTTAGGATATGGGCTGTTAGAAAATGGTAAGGTTTTTGTCCAAAGAGAAAACCACCGACCACCACCGACCAAACCCCTTCTTCTTCCCCCATACAATTTTTGTTCCTTCATGAACCTCCGAACATAATTCTCCGGTCACCGACAGCATTTTCCGGTAGGATCATTTTGGTGTTATTAACATTGTGGATGGTGATGAAGTTGGGAAGAAAACTCCATTAATGGAGGATTCTTCTCAAAACACTTGGGAAGAGATTATTGGATCTTCCAACCCAATCAAACAAGAAAAATCTGAGGTAAGACAACCTACTAACAAGTTTATTCTTCAATTTTTAAGTTCAAAACTGTATTTATTATTTTTTT
>MVGT01001736.1:367677-393112 GCA_002174775.1 Macleaya cordata
AAAGTTATGTTCTAAGCGGAGTTCATGAACATTAGACCATATGTTCTACAATTGGTAGCCGAGCAAAATAACTTATGTTTGTTTCTAGCACAAGGAACAAATCTTTGTACATTATATTCACTTAGACTAAGACAACTGTCCCAATGTTCATTACCTTAGCGTATGACAAATTACAAATAACTTTTTCCTATTGCAAAGTTATGTACTACGATGAGAAAAAGAATATTGTGAAATATATTCTCTTACTTGGACTATGACAATTGTCCCTATGTTCTTTACCTTATCGTAGGACATCGTATCAAATGTTCATATTGTTGATGTATGACATATTTACTAAGCCTAATTTAATATGGGATGATAGATATTTTGCCTAAAATGTGAATTTAAGAAAAGTAGTTTGTAAAAAAAAAAAAAACTATTAGGGATCTCAAAATAATTTTTTCCCTGTCCAGGGACCTCAAAATAATTTTTATTTTTAGTGAAACAGCCCATACCACATATGGCCCTTATCTGATTTCAAACAGCCCATATCCCCTCACAGCCCATATCCAAAATTGAATGGTAGTTACCAGTGGCCTTTTTTAATAATGTTCTCTTCACCTTGTATATCATTCTCACTAAAAGTCAAATCATTCTAAAACTGCCAGTCCCATTAAAAATTGATTCTTTTTCTCATCGTTCATTGTTCCCTGTTAATTTTTAATCAACTTCCGATTAATTTTTGATGGGGCTAAAATTTTTAAAATGATATGATTTTTAGTAAGAATGTTCTACCCATCTTATAGATCATTCTCACAAAAAATTAGTCCTTAGTTCCACACCATGTGGGCTCTACAAGCAATATAAAAATAACGATGTACACCGACCCGTTCTCTTTATTTATGGCCCGTGGCATAAATTTAGTCTCTTTACCCATAGGTTTTATAAAGTTTAAAAATTTCTAATGTTTTGGCTTTAATTTATACTAGGTATATCGCCGTGCCTACGGTACGGCTCAATACCTCGTAATTAAGATTTACGAAAAAAGGGTATTTCAGTCATTTAGCTCTTCATTTAAGTGGAATAAAGACTGTGGAAATTAATTGTCTATTTTCTGTTGTCCATCCTCCTCACATGTGCTTCACACGTGTGATTTGGATGTCTAAACGTGCTACGCACATTTCTCCTACGCACGCTTCGTGTGCACCTACATACACGCCTTTGGAACCACTCTACGCGACTCCACCGTCAAATGTAAATCAGGTGTAAATAAATAACTATGGCCATGGAACACATCCGATATTTCAAAAGAGAAAATAATTGATTTAGTCATTTATATAATAAAGTTGTAAGGGTATAAGGGTATTAAAAAAGAAAATGAAGTTATTTTTGTCATTTAAAGGGTATAAGGGTATTAAAAAAGAAAATAAGGTTATTTTAGTCATTTATATAATAATGAAGTTGTTAAATGACCATTTTAACCTCAATATAACCTAAACCGTTGATGGTGAATAAAAAAAGATACCTTCATATGTTTTAGCCGTTGATGGCTATACATATAAAGATACCATTCTGTTTTAATATATAGATGTCAACCTAAAGTCATCTATCAAGAAAAAACAGTCTACACCAAAGAAAATAAGTAGTTCAGTTTATATTTAAATTATTTTTTTCATTTTTAGTAGAATTTGCTCTAGTTATTTTAAATATTTTAACTTCAAAAACTTTATAAGTGATTAAATATTGTGTACAAAATTTTATCACTTTCATAAATATTTTTATAGAAGTATTTTACTTTCATCCCGCTACTTACTTATGCACAGATCGCTTATTCTTACACTTCATCTACAGCCATTTATGAGGTACAAACAAAAATGACTCAAGGTCAGATTTTTAATTTTTAGGATAATCTCGTCATCATCTCAATAAACATCACATTGTTCTAAAATTTTTTACTCCACCAATTTATGTAGCTCACTCATATAAAACATATTTTATGTAATTTTAAATCTGTTCATAATTTATGTAGTTCACTCATTGAATAATGCAGTCTACCTATCTAAAACATTCTTTTTATAGTTATGGATAATCGACCCACTGATTTAAGAAATTTACCCATACAATATGGTAGTTTACTCAAGTGGTTGGGCAAAATAACTAAATCAATGGGTAGATCCAACAACGCCCTTTTTAAATTTTTTTTTTACTAATTTAGCATGGGATGGTTTAAGTTTAATTAACGATATGTTTATGACTAGCATAGAAATTGCAAAACAAAGATATTAGGGAAGTACATTTTTATACATAATTAATTGTACCAATATTATAACTGAAAAGAGAAAAATACACAAGGAAAGTTTAATTAATTTCTTTAAAAAAAAGAAAATACCATGTGGTAGGAAAGGTCTGATATATAGTATCTCTATTATTAATGCGGCTCCCAAGGGGCTGCATTTTGAGCCGATGGAGGTATGTAATCTTTGCGTGCATTTTTTAAGTTTTTCAAAATGTCCCTCCACTTTTATGTATTCTCATGATGTCATGCTATAGAATCCATTTAATATTGGTACTGCATAAAGTTAATCCAAAGGCTATTTTTTATGTCGATGATCTCCACCTCATAACAAGCTGTATAATTTGCCAAATCACATGCTCATAGCGCGTGTAAGGGGGAAAAATAAGTTTATAACGCACAAAGCATATATGAAGAGTACAAGGGTGGGGCAATGCGCATAGAGCGTTTGGACATCCAACCACGTGTAGGGAGGATGGAAAGCCAACCCACGCGTGAGTGCGTGTGTGAGGGGAGGGGAGTTGTATAATATAATAAGTTGACTAGTTGTTAAAAAGACTCCCCATTTTAGACGGAAGGTTAAGTAGTGTACTTGAATCCATCGATCGCTTAGAACTTGAAGTTAATAATGGAGAAGGTACTTTTGTTCTCTTGCTCTCTCAACAAGCCCTATGGGGACGTAAAGTGTGTCGTACATGCATAACAAAGAGAGTTTTTTTGGAGAGTTGGTGTTTTGGAGTTAGGGTTTTCATCTTGGATGGCTGCTGCGGCAGTGCCGGCGGGGTCTAGAGGGGCTCCGGCAGCAGAAACAGTACCCCTATAACGTACTTTTTCAAGCCTGTTAGGTCAAAAGTCCCCATCTTTGGTGGAGGATTTCATTCCAGATGTTAGGGTTTCATCTAAGGATGGGCGATTAGTTTCTCACCGCAAGATATGCAGCGTGCAGAGGCAATGATGAGGTTTTCCCTATTATGAAGTTCTCCGCAGGTAGGCCGTCGGTGGAGGATATTCGATCAAACATTAATTTGCATTGGGGTCTTCCTGGCTCCATTGTTGTAGGTGTGATTGATCCAAGGCATATTCTAGTACGGTTGGCATCAGAGGAGGTAGTTATGAAGGCGCTTTTCTGAGAGAAGAAGCATGTGAAAGGATATTGGTTTCGGTTATTTCGTTGGTCTCCTAATTTCAATCCACGTAAGGATTCATGTCTTGCTCCGGTGTGGATGCTGCTACCTAGGTTACCTTGCCATTTTTTTTACTTTGGGTATGTTACGATTAATTGTTAACAACACGTTAGATCGGTTCTTAATGCTGGACAAACCTACTTTGGGTAGATCAAGGCCTAGTGTTGCTAGGTTTTGTGTAGAGATGGATATTTCTAGACCAGTTCCAGAATCTGTTTGGATCTGGACGTCTTTGGCAAAGGGAGAAGGGTTTGTACAGCCAGTAGAGTATAAGAACCTACCTAAGTTCTATTCTAATTGTTACCTTTAAGGCCATGCAGTGGAAGAATGCAGGAAGGTTGCTAAAGTTCGTGGCAAGGGTGCGCCAAAGAGTACTGCTACTACTATTATATCTGCTGATCCTAAAACTATTGAGAATAGGATTATTGGGAGGGAGAAGGGCGTGTTAGGCAATGATAAGGTGGTAGCTGCCCCGGTGATGTGGGTTCTTCAAAATTTGGTAATGAAAGGGTGTTAGCTGCTGCTAGCTTAGGAGGGACATGTGATCCTTCTTCCTCTTCGAGGGGGGTATTGGTGGATCCAGTTATGCTGGAGGTTATTAATGTTAGCAACGTTGTGTCGACTTCTGTAACTGGTGGTAGTGTTGGTGCTGTTCAACATTATGAGGTGGTTGAGGTTGTTCATGAAGGGAAACCAACAGTTAAGAACAATGGGGTTTTCATTGCCAAGGAGAAAGTTGCATTGGTTGATAAATCAACTTCACAGAAGGAGGTGGTTACAGTGGTTGAGGGGTCTTCTAATGGTGGGTCGAATTTGATGGTTAACTTGGTGGATGGTGGTACTGTTGAAGGTGTTAATGTTGTTGTTCGGGAGGAGAATATTCGCATTTCAGTGCAAAGTGTTGATGAGTGTGGTATTGAGGATAATATGGATCGGTCTGGGGTTCGTGATTCACCAGAATTTCCTCCTTGATTTGAGCTTCATTTGGATATGGAGAAAGCTTATGATTGAGTTGCGTGGAGTTGTTTAAAGGAGGTGCTTCGTCGATATGGCTTCTGTGAAGGTTTTGCGGACTTAGTCATGAATTATGTTTCTGTCTTTCAGTTCTCTGTTCTGTTTTAAGGTACTTATGATGGATATTTTTCTTCTACGAGGGGCCTTCGACAAGGGGACCCTTTGTCACCCACTCTATTTATTCTAGTTTCTGATATTCTAAGTAGGGGCTTAAAGAAAAAATTCTTGGAGGGGCGTATTGGTTACTTTCACACTCCACGTAATTCTGAATCAGTCACACATCTTTTGTATGTAGATGATGTAGTTCTTTTTTTGAATGGGAGGAAGACTTCTGTGGATGGTTGTATGGCATTTCTTCGTCGTTACTGTGGTTGCACCAGTCAGAAAATTAATTGTTATAAGAGTTCTTTTATTGTTCATGTTTCGTCGCCTTTGGCGTGAATTTTGATCATACAAAGGGCTACAGGTTTTACTCAGATTGATTCTCCTTTTATTTATTTGGGTGTGCCTATTTCGGTTTTAAGGGTTCATATTTCTTTTGATCCTTTGATTGAGAAGATCCGTACTCGGGTTGGGGGATGGAAGAGTTGGCTGCTGTCTCAGGGTGGTCGATTAATTCTGGTTTGTTATGTTCTTTCAAGCATAGCGATCTATTTGTTCTCTTGTGCGGTTATCCCCAAGAAAGTCATGAAGATTTTGCAGTGAATTTTTAGTGATTTCTTTTGGGGTGATTCAGAGGGTGTGGCATTTCTTGGGAGAATATTTGTTTACCGTTAAACGAAAGAGGTCTGGGAATTCACGATCTGGCTACTGTTGTGGCTAGTTTTCGCCTCTAAAGTTTGTGGATGGCAGTTACGAGGGATTCTCAATGGGCTCATTTTGTTATTCGGAAGTATAGGGTGGACTGTTCAGACTTGGCTTCTTATGTTCCTCTTGTTGGGGTGTCTCGGTTCTGGCATTAGTTAGTTTTGCTAATTCCTGTTATTGTGGAAAATTCAGTATGGCAGGTTGGTGGTGGTCATATTGACTTTCTTAGGGAGAACTGGAGGGGAGAGGGGGTTTTGCTTGACCATCTTGATCTTGCCTATTTAGATGGCTTAGAGGTGTGTGATGTTGTTGAGATGCAGTTTCAAATCCCGTGGTGGATGTGTCGGTGATTGAGTCTTTGAGGATGGATTTTGATCTGTGTCTTCGTTCTTCGTCAGCTGTTGATGTGAGATAATGGTTGCCTTCATATTATGGGGCATTTTCTGTTCGGTCGGTTTATGAGGTTATGCGCAAGAGAGGAGCTGCTTGGATTTTTGCTCGTTGGCTTTGGCTGCCTCATGTTCCTAAGAAGGTGGGGGTTTTATGCTGGAAGCTTTTGAAGGGTGCGGTCTCGGTAGATTCTCGTGTTACCTCTTGTGGTATTAATCTCCCGTCGAAGTGTGAGTGTTGTGATTTTCCAGGGGTGGAGGATGAGCTCCATCTTTTCTTGCACGGGGATCTTGCGACATCTTTGTGGGATTTTTTCTGTCCCATCTTAGGTGTGGATTGGCGGTCTTGTACTTCTTTGGAAGAGTTATTTTTGGCTTGTTTTGGGGTAGATTCAATCCGATCTCAGATGGGTTTATTAGCGGCTCTTATTCCTTTGCTGGTTTGCTGGGGTATCTGGGTGAAGCATTGTTGCAGGAGGTTTGGCTCTGGATTTTCTTCTATGGTGCTGGTCTGCAGGAATCTTTTATATCAGCTTTTTATGATTAATAGTTTACTGCGGCCAAAGAGGCTAAGTCGGGACGGTCTTCATCAGTTATGTTTGTCGCTTGGTGTTTCTGCTTGGAATATTCCTCCTAGACGTGTTATGGTTCTTCGCTGGAGTTTTCCTCCTCCAGGTATGTTTTTCTTAAACATTGATGATGCTCATTGTAACGCCCCGTACCCCAAATACAAGGGACATTACCATCAGTCTACAATGAGACTCAAATCTGGCAGAGTCTCCCCTGTAAACTAGACCTTTCGTCACCTAATGGACACAGTGCATATAAGAAATACGCAGCAGAAGCAAATTTAAACAAGGATATGCACTAAAAATTTGCCACCCATTTTTTTCCACTCAACTGAAATCCCAACGATGTAGGATTAGGAGGAACCTGCAAATAACTACGACATTCAAATTTCTCGCTTAACATGGAGATAACTGTGATATCATATATAGTTATGTTTGTGGTTTCCTCTCAAAATATATATATAGCGAGAAAGATAAAGTAGGAGTTGTTTTCATATAAAACAAAGTAACATAAGGCTCACAACCGAGCCATAAAGCAGTAGCAAAACATCCACTGTGACTGAAGAGAGGGAAAACCTACATCAACCCAAAACAAGGAAATCCCTCGCCAACCACGTCGTCACAGCACCACTAAGGATCTTAACTCGATCCTTAACCGTCATCTGTAAAACCACGAAAACAATTGGGTGAGAAACTCAGTAGGTAGATCAACCATCCTAATATCATCACATGCAGCGATAAATCCGATAACAACTCAAAAGCATTTATAAACGCAATGCATAATACATAGTCGATTGAAATATCAAAGAAAAACCTGCATATACATATACGAACAATAGTAGTGTACTTCTACTAGTATAGCCAAGGAACACGACCGGGTTACCCCAGTCAGGATTATTTCGAGATCAATACTAAGTACAACGATTTGACGACTGCAGACTAGACAAGGGCCCCTAACTAATCCAGAGAAGGTTCCCCGACAACCTTCCCCCGCGTCTAACACCCATCGGGCAGGCATGCGAACCTCAGCTAAACTAGTTACTCAACACCACTGACAAACATAGTTTACCAAGAAATAATCGTGACTTCCCAGACTTCCCTAGATGTACCTGTCTCCCTGACGTCCCATTCCGCCCTGAAGACAAAAACATCTAGCAAAGTCTCAGATGGTGTACCATATCCAGATAAGCATGGTCCACCATCCTTGTAGAAAGTCCTCAACCTTTCACAAGCTCACCTTAGTGATAATACATATATAGTAAATATATAGGTTGTGTGTCTTTTAAGTTAAAGTTCGAAAACTATTTTGGAAAAATCTCTTTTTGAAAACCAAAGTCCTTTTTGTAGAAATCCCCTTTTTGAAATTTCTTCTCCTTTGAAAATCTACAAACAACAAGTGAAACTAGTCCTAAGGATGAGGGAGGCAAACCAACTCACCCACCCTCGTAAGGGTGAGGATCCTTGGCAAGCCAAACACACTCACCCATAGGGTGCCGGACCATGGCAAGCCAACTCACCCACCCCCATAAGGGTGAGGATCCCTGGCAGGCCAACCCACGCACCCAAGTCTGCGGGACCTGGCAAACCAACTCACCCACCCCCGTAAGGGTGAGGATCCCTGGCGGCCAACACACACAGATCACTCGGGTGGGAATCCGAGTGGAAGTAACACAGGCACCAGTCCACTTAAGGTATACACGGTTCCCCGTGTTGTCGTGAACCCTATCAAGCCCAGTAGTGAGACACCACTACCGTCTTTAGGCGGTCACGGGAGAAATTCCTTTTTGTCACATTTTCAAAGTTAGGTTTTCACATCGAGGAAACACTCGATAAAACAGACTTTTGTCTCTTCCAAAGGTTTTCAATACGTTAAACATGGTTTTCCAAACATAACCATCATTTCAGTGACATAAATCATAATAGCAAAATTGAAGTCGCATAGTTCACAAATCCATGAGAAACATTTTATAAGACATGATATATGATCAAGCATGCATTGTTTCCATATTAAAATCAGTTTCTCAATGGTTTCTTCATAACATCAGTTTGTTGTTATCCATGAATTTCATGCCATGCTTTGCATACAAGGTACATATATAACAGTTCGAAACATGCATTTAAAAGGTTGGGTGCTATTAAGATGAATTGACCACCTACCTCTAGCGGTACAGGAACTGATCCTCCTCACCCAGAGAGTCAGCCGCACCCAGCTCACCAGCTGGACAAAGAAACAAAAGACAGAATTAGGTTCTAGTACTTAGAACCAAAAGTCGAATAGAAAATGAGGAACAATAAGAATTTAAAATCAAGAAAACATCAACGACTTAGAGTACTACTCTAAGCTTCAACAGTTAGTAGAATTAGCACTACTACTTCAACCGTCTCTAGTCAACCCATATCCACCGAAGACAAGATGGGATTATCACTTAAAGCCTCAAATAAGGCGAACTTCATCGTTGCTCTTCTAATGAAATAGAATTCTTCAAAATAGTACAAAAAGATAACCTATCCCATAAATCCTATCTTCAGTTTAAGATTGATCCCCGTAGTCTTCAACATGCTAGTTCCATCAAAATAACTTAGATTCATAGCTCACTATCGTCAAGCTAAATTTCATATGAATCTTCAAAATTTCACACACACACCATCATCATCAATTTTCTAGACCCAAACTCAAGGTTCCATTGGAACCACCAAAATCCCCAAGCTCTAAGCAAGGTAAGCTTCGACTTAAACCATCATTTAGGGTCCCAAGAGCACCAAAAAGTCCATAAACTTCATCCTATTATATTTTTTTTCGAAGTCATTATCCACCAAAACCATGAAATATTTTTATATTCACCACAACTAACCACCATCTTTAGTATGAACTAAAGGAAATTATCCCAGTATTATGGATTCCACCATCTAATTTATTCATCATAAAAATTCTTTTTCTATCAACATTCACAAGCCATACAAGGACAAATCACCAAAATCTCATCAAAATTAAATCTCCACTTGCATGCATCAAAATAGGGGTAATTAGATCATAAAAACCCATATATTCACCTAAAATCTTCAACCCATCCATCTAACAATTTCTAGGGCATAACAAAATTTCATTTTCTTCAAAAACCCCAATTTACATCACAAAAATTTCAAGATCCACAATATTTAGGTGCTGATTTCTCATTTTAACACAAAAATATTGGCCCATCTCATCCTTTCTTCCACCATTAAGCTCAAAAATAAGATCTACACTAGTATGCATGTTCGAACAACACAAAAACTAAGTTATTAGTTCATAAATTCAGCTGAAATGGGAGTGAAATGGTGAGAAAAATTAACCAAAAGAGAAATCCCTCTCTTCCTCTTCTTCTTCTTCTTCTTCTTCCTTCTTCTTCCTTCTTCTTCTTCTTCCTTCTTCTTCTTCCCTCTCTGCCGGAAAAGGGCAGCTGCTGCCGCCGGCAGCAGCTCTCCTTCCTGTTCCGGCGTGAACAGCAGCAGCTGCTGCTGCTGCTGTTCCTTCTTCTCTCTCTCTCTCTCTCTCTCTCTCTCTTTCTCTCTTGCAGATCTCTCTCTCTCACAGCTCCCTCTCTTCTCTCCCACGATCTCTCTAACCCTCTCTCAAAGTCTCTCTTATTTTCTCTCTTATTTTCCCTTTTCTTTCTTCCTTAATCTTATTATACCCCTTTTTTTTTCTTATTGTTGTTTAGAACACCACATTTGCTACTAATATTATCATCATTAGTAATAAATCCTTTTTCTTTTTGTTACAATTCTAATATAACTAATACTACAATTCTTAATATTACTAATACTACTAATATCATTATTATTATTAGCAAATAATTTTCTTTTGTTAGTGGGGTCTCACACTCATGCTGATTCGGGTGACTATGCTGGGGGGTGTTATTCAGAGTCTCACTGGTTATAGGTGGTTTCAAAACTGACCTAAGTTGGTTTCGAAACCAAAATGGATTTGTGATGGTTTTTGTCTTTTAGTTTCGAGATCAATCTTATTAGTTTCGAAACCAAACTTCATCTGATGATAGATGAGGTTTTTTGGTTTCGAAACCAAACTGTTTAGTTTCTAAACCAAACTTCATCTGAAGACAAATGGGATTTGGTTTCAAAACCAACAGTTTTGGTTTCGAAACCAAACTTCATCTATCATCAGATAAAGTTTGGTTTCGAAATCAAACTGAGGTTGATTTCGAAACTAACTTTTCCCTGTTTAAAAACAACCATCTTCATAGTTGGTTTCGAAACCAAGCTTCTTTTCTTTTAAAACACATTTTAATCAATACAAAAGTGTGGGAAACACTCTTAATAATCTAACCACCTATTGTACTTTGATTTCTAAGTCTCTTACCATCCTAGGATGTCTTCTGGTGGTGAGTTGAGTTCTTCAGAGCCTTTGTGTTAGGTCCATGAGTTCACTCATGTTATATTTGTCGAATTTCGTGTCAAAGGTAAACTCAAGAAGGTCAATGTAACTTGAGTTGGAATTAGTGAGTCGTTCGGTTCGTTGCGAGGAAAAGACTCCAAGAAGCTCAACTCACTACCAGAACTCATCTTAGGATGGTAAGTGACTTAGAAACTCAATACCATAGGTGGTTAGTTCATATTAGATCATATGAGGAAGTTTGGAATGACAAAAGATGTAAACCCCTTAAAAATAGTGTTTGGAAGAATGCTGTCACAAAACTACGCTTTTAAGGAAAACTGTGACCATTTGTACTGCGGCCAAAAGTTAGTTTCGAAACCAACAGCCTTGGTTTCGAAACCAAAGTTGAAAAATGATGCAGATGTTTTTTGGTTTCGAAACGAAACATGTTGGTTTCGAAACTAAAGCTAAGAAATGCCAACAGATGGTTTTTGGTTTCGAAACTGACTTGTTGGTTTCAAAACCAAAGATGCAGAATGATGTCAGATGGTTTTTGGTTTGTTACCAAAGTTATTAAATCATTCTAGGCCTTTTTTGGTCTCGAAACCAACAAGTCAGTTTCGAAACCATCGCCCAGATCTGTGCGATTTCAGCTGTTTTGTGAGATGTAAAGTGATTCCTTTTCATTTTTTTGCATATTCCCTCTTAAGTATGTTTTAGGGAAATTATTATGGCGTGTGGAACACCTCCAAGTGGGATGAGGGACCAATGGAATATCTCTTCATCTCTATTATTGTGTATAGCTTTTGATCTTAAACAACCTAGAGATTTTTGGGTTTGTGCTGGACATTTTTAGTTATAAATAGGGATTGAACCATCAATGTTTAATCAACCCTTCACCCTATTCATCAACAAGTTCATGGAGAGTTTTCAACTCTAATCCTTTAGCTTCCAAGCTTGTTGTACATGGTTTAATCCTTCCCATTTTTACTCAAAACTTGAGTTTTGTTGCCGGTGGATTTCCAGTGGTTGAGCTTGAAGTATCAAGCTTGTGGTGATATACTCGAGGAGTCGAGTAGTGGTTCAAGGTTTGGGATTTGTGGAGTTCAAGTTGAGGACGCATCAAATTTGCGGGAGGGATTGGTTCGTGGATTCGAATTATATGCGCAACTCGTTCACGTTGGCTTGGTGGACTCCAAGTTGTATGCATGAGAATTGATAATCAACTAAGAGGTAAATTTGTGGAGTTCGAATTTGTGGAAGAACTGTACACCGTAGCTGTTGGAGCGTAGACGGAGTCGTAATTTCATGTCCATCGAGTGGTAAATCGAGTTGTAAGTTTTCAATAACTCTTAGTGGATTTTTGTTGGACTAGGTCCCAGGGTTTTTCCCAATTTGGGTTTTCCTCGTTAACAAAATCTCTTGTGAATATTTCCATACTTGTTGTGAGATTGAAATATTTGATTCTTGTTCTTAATTCCGCATATTAAGAATCGAATAAGTCAATACTCTGCTTAGAGAATTTTGTTTTACTCTTATCACCTTAGTAATTTTTAATTAGGTGATAGTGTGATCCTTAACTATAGCCACATTGACATACGGTTAAATCCATTAACCGTAGGACATTTAGACTTTCAATTTGTAAATGTCTTCTCTTTCAACCGATGTGAACCAAGACTCTCTAGACTCTAACTCAGATTTACAACGATCATCTTGAGTTTACTTTTGATACGAAATTCGACAAACATAAAACATGGACCTTTCAATCTCCCCCTTTGTCGATTTCGTGACAAAAACCATTTATAAGAGAAACAAAAAATAACCCTTCCCCATTACAGCATAATTCCTCTTACAATGAACTCAAAACAAAGAAAGATACACTCCCCCATAGTTATGACATATAAACCCTAGGAGTAGTCTTTTAATAATTTCCTGCAAAGAATTCAAACTCATGCCAAAACAAGATAGTGCAGATAAGTAATGAAATATAGTATCTTGTAATGAAAAACATATGAAAACATAGGGAATATCAACCACTCCCCCTATGTGTATGAATTCTCTCCCCCATATTCATACATATTCCCTGTTAGAGAATCATTTAGAATTATAAACATTTCTCCCCCTTTTGTCAGAAATAGACAAAGGTGGGAAAAACCAAATCCTGCAAGAAGATTTCTTGAGGCACAGATATAACTGATGCTTTTACTATATAAAACTGAATCATCCATCATTTGTTCATTTGTTGAAAAAAAAAATCAGATAATAAAGTTTTAAGAAGTAAAAGATAAAGCCGCAAATAAATAGAAAATGAAGTATCATTCGCAACTAAATGAATAGAGAGAGAGAGAAGAATCTAGCTATCCATCTCATCATCACTGGAGGACTCCTCAACTATATCAGCAGGGTCACGCGGAGGATCGCTCGCATCTCTATCAGTACTGGAGGATTCATCAGACGAATCCTTATTTTCTGCTTCATCATCGGGTTCAACTGGGCGATCATGACAGGTTTTTGATCTCCCCTCTTCTGGCACAGCCGGAATACCTTCTACTCCTACCTTAGCAGCAATGGCATTCACAACAGGGACCTACATCTTCATGTATTCAAGGATGGTGTTGGTGGTCTGTGCTTGTGCTACCCGAGATTGCCTTCGGAGTTCTCTCCTAGTAGACTGCGAAGAGCCAGCCGGTGTAGTACTAGGAGGAACAGGCTCAGATGGAATAGGTCCTACTGCAGGAGTAGGTGCCTCTGTCATCGTCAAGTGTCCTTTAATCCTTTTTATTGTTGAGGCAGAGATGGTGCTCATTCCCGGAAGGATGGTCTCTTGAACCGGGATAATCACTCCCCAATGATTAAAAATCCTCTCAATGAGTTTGGAAAATGGAAGCAAATGAGAATATGATGCATACTTGTTGATAGTGATCATTTGATGAACAATGAAGTCGGCCATCTTAAGTTTAGTCCCAGTTCCCAAGTGATACAAGAACTCAGCCATGTCATCACTGAGTTTACTACGATTCCCCGAGCATAGGAAGAGATTAGTTGCTGCAATGTTCCCTAATACCTTATAAAACAATATGCATCTTGAGGCAGGGAAAGATCTCCTCCAACCGAACCGTTCTCTAGCCAACTCCTCTGCGATGGCATGAACACTGGGAAGGTATTCTTCCTCAGTGTCACGTACAGGAGGGAATTTAAGTGCATCCTCATCATCTTCGAAATCCAGTAAAGATGCAACGAGAGCACTATCCACCACAAAATTCTTTCCACATACCATGGTTGAAAACTTGAAGCCCTCTTCATCAATGTGGTGAAAATTCGAGTAAAATACTCGAACAAGTCTTGGGTAGGCAGTCCCTAATCCATTAAACATCCTATCCCAATTACGAAAATTCAACCTAGAATGAATTTCCTGTAAGGTTACATCACTGTACCAATTTACTTCTCTCTCAATGACAAGAGAAAGCTTTTGAAAGTGTTGAATATAAAGATGGTAACAATCTGCCGAATAAAACTTCTCTTTTGTTCTAGGGCAAACAAAGGATTGGGACGAACCCGTAGAGGATCTCAGCCTCTTGGGGTTGGAGGAAGATGTGGGGGGGGGGGGGGAAGATTTGGTCGTTTGGATGACATGATGGAAGAAAAACCCCAAAAAAGTATAGGATTTTAATCTAGAAAACAATGAAGAACTATGGAAGAAGAGGAAAACTTACCCAAGTTGTGAGAATCACGAAGAAAAAAGAGCATGAAACCTTCGCAATCGATCCAAATCCTTGAAAAACCCTTGAAGAACCTTTCTCTCTACTTTCGAAACCAACCAAGATATTTAGAAATAAAAGGTTTCGAACCCCTTTTTTTTAAAAACCCCTTTTCAAAAGGCCGAAAATGCCCCTGAAATCGTGAGATCCAGGCGGCGGTTTCGAAACCAACAGTTTTGGTTTCGAAACTGAGACAAATAGCGTCTTCGGGAAAGTTTTGGTTTCGAGACCAACTTGTTTGGTTTCGAAACTGAAACAAAATTGTCTTCAGGTCCAATTTGGTTTCGAAACCAACCAGTTCGGTTTCGAAACCGAGGACAAAAAATGTCTTCAGTTAACTTTTTGTTTCGAAACCAAACTTTTTGGTTTCGAGACCGGTCATTTTGGTTTCGAAACTGAAATACAAAATCACCAAAAATATGACATATTGCCCATAAAACTGATTTTTGAGAAAATTTTTGATGGAATCAAGGTATGTCCAAGATAAGTGACCTGTTACTCAAGACTATGAAGAATATAATGCAATTAACACATGATTTGCCACCAAGAATTTGCTAAACCATATTCGAATAAAGCCTTGTTGATTCTCAAAACAAGTAGCACCACAATATTCTTATAGATGATCAATGAATGTGTGTGTGTGTGTTGAGAGAATAATATCATTTATGTGAGATCATTCTAAAAGGAAGATAAGATAAGGATGTCCATATGACAAATTTCTTCAAATCTGAACCTTACCTAGCATGAAAGTACCATCTCACTTTGCACCTTATAAAATGACCTTCATGTTTGAGCATAAGATAAAACTTTTTGAGGTACTCAAGAGCATGAGACATGGATTATCAACAAGACACTAGTATTTTCCTTGAACTTGTAAGCGAATCTTATCCGAGGAGATGCTCCCAAGAAAGTACCCGTATTGGAATCAAGTGACTCACCATAAGGACAAGATGAAGAAAAGAACATCGAGTTCCCAATCTTTTTGCGGGATCTCACTCTTTTTGATGTTCTAACACCGAGTTCCCAATCTTTTTGCGGGATCTCACTCTTTTTGGTGTTTTACCAAGCTTAAAATCTTTTACGAGAGCTTACTATTTTGATGATGTTACATTATATGATTTGACAATAACACTTCATCAAAACACAAAATCCTAGTAAGAGACGGTTCAACCAGCTAGTTCAGTCCATCAATGAATCATGAGCTATATTTTCAACCCATCCAATGATCCAACTAGGATAAAAACACACTTACTTAAGAGACTCCTTATGTGTACATGAACCAATAGATCTTCCAAGAGAGTATGTGGTTTTATTGTAGAGATTCACAAGCTATATCAAAATAAGGTAAATCAAATCAATTTTGTGAAATCTCTGAGATGTTCAAGCATTATACAAAACATAGCCATTTGAAACAAGAAGAACACTTGAAAACACACCTATTAGAATGCAGAGTTTTTGAAAGCAAACTAATAAGCACAACTTACTCTTCAACCCAAAAAGATATGCAATGTAGAATCCGGGAAGGAGTGAGATGGAAACAATTAGTTTACAACAACCACACCAATAGATCTTCTAAGGAGTTTAAATCTAAGAGTATCTAGAGGTTTAGTAAGTAAATCAGCCGGTTGTTTCCCAGTAGGAACAAACTCAAGACAAATCACCTTGCTTTCAACCAAGTCACGAATGAAGTGATATCTTATGTCTATGTGTTTAGTCCTAGAATGTTGTACTTGATTTTTAGCAATATCAATGGCACTGGTATTATCACAAAGCACAGTCATAATATCATGTTCAATGCCATAATCAGATAATATTTGTTTCATCCACAACAATTGTGTATAACACAAACCTGCAGCAATGTATTCTGCTTCAGCAGTTGACAGGGATTGAGAATTTTGTTTCTTTCTTTGCCATGCTACTAAATTATGTCCAACAAAGTAGCATCCTCCTGAAGTACTTTTCCTGTCATCAATATTGCCTGCCCAATCTGCATCAGAATAGCCCACTATTTCAGAATTTGTATCATTAGTATACCACAAGCCAAATTCAAGAGTTCCCTTAACATAACGAATGATTCGTTTAACTGCTGTTAAGTGGGACTCTTTAGGATTTTCTTGATAGCGAGCACAAGCACCAACACAGGATGACTAGCTGCAAGATAAAGGAGACTCCCTATCATGCTTCTATATTATTTTTGGTCTACTTCTTGTCCAGCTAAGTCCTTTGTTAACTTAGTAGTGGTTTCCATTGGTGTGCGGGCTTCTTTTGCAGATTCCATGCCAAACGTTTTGACAAGATCTATGGCATATTTAGATTGAGATATAAATATCCCATCCTTTTGTTGCTTAACCTGCAATCCAAGAAAAAATGTTAGTTCTCCAACCATACTCATTTCAAATTCCTTACTCATAAGGTTTGAGAAGGTTTTAGCTTGTTTGGTTGATGTAGATCCAAATACTATGTCATCTACATAGATTTGAGCTACAAGCACATCATTTCCAGCCCATTTGATGAACATAGTTTTATCAGCTCCCCCTCTTGAGAATCCTTTTCTAAGAAGAAAAGTAGTTAATCTATCAAAACAGGCTCTTGGGGCTTGTTTCAAACCATAAAGGACTTTCTTCAAGCGTTAGACGTGATTATGATTGATGGGATCTTCAAATCCTTTAGGTTGCTCCACATAAACTTCTTCTTGAAGAATGCCATTTAGAAAGGCTGTTTTGACATCCATTTGAAAAATTTGAACTTTAGGTGACATGCAACTGCCAATAGTAACCTTATAGTCTCTAATCTTGCAACTGGAGCAAAGGTCTTATCAAAGTCCACACCTTCAATTTGAGAATACCCTTGAGCTACAAGTCTAGCTTTGTTTNGTTAGTTCTCCAACCATACTCATTTCAAATTCCTTACTCATAAGGTTTGAGAAGGTTTTAGCTTGTTTGGTTGATGTAGATCCAAATACTATGTCATCTACATAGATTTGAGCTACAAGCACATCATTTCCAGCCCATTTGATGAACATAGTTTTATCAGCTCCCCCTCTTGAGAATCCTTTTCTAAGAAGAAAAGTAGTTAATCTATCAAAACAGGCTCTTGGGGCTTGTTTCAAACCATAAAGGACTTTCTTCAAGCGTTAGACGTGATTATGATTGATGGGATCTTCAAATCCTTTAGGTTGCTCCACATAAAATTCTTCTTGAAGGATGCCATTTAGAAAGGCTGTTTTGACATCCATTTGAAAAATTTGAACTTTAGGTGACATGCAACTGCCAATAGTAACCTTATAGTCTCTAATCTTGCAACTGGAGCAAAGGTCTTATCAAAGTCCACACCTTCAATTTGAGAATACCCTTGAGCTACAAGTCTAGCTTTGTTTCTCACAATAGTACCAAATTCATCTGATTTGTTCTTGAAGATCTATTTGGTACTAATGACATTATTATTTTTAGGACAAGGTACAAGAGACCACACTTCTTGTCTTGTGAATTGGCCAAACTCGTCTTGCATTGCTTGTATCCAATTTTCATCCTGCAAGGCATCAACCACATTAGTAGGTTCATACATAGAAACATAACATACATGATTTACAATATTTTGAACTTGTCTCCTTGTTTGAACACCGGTTTCAATCCCTCCAATGATTTCATCAGGATTGTGCAATCTTTGAGCCCAAGTGGTTGGATATTCTTGAGGTAAACTTCTAGGTTAAACATCTTGGTTGTTGACGATCATAGTTTGTGGAGAAGCTTGTTCAACCTTTGGGTCTTGTGAAGGAGATGCATCATCATCATTGATAGAACTATATTTAGTTTTTGCTATCTTATCTTCAACAAGATTATCAACTTCTACTGCATCAATAGATGAAGAGGTGTTAGAATCATCAATAATAACATTAATAGATTCCATGATAGTTTCTGTCCTTTTGTTGTAGACACGAAAGGCCCGACTATCCAATGCATACTCAATGAAGATTCCTTCATCACTTTTGGAGTCAAATTTTCCAGCATTCTCTCTATCCCGAAGAATGTAGCATGGACTTCCAAAAATACGAAGGTAACTTAAATTTAATTTCTTACCAAACCAAAGTTCATAAGGGGTATTGAGAGTTTTGGGTCTTAAATAAACTCGATTAATCAAGTAGCATGCTGTAAAGATAGCTTCACCCCAAACCTTTGTGTTAGATCTTTACTATGCAGGAGCACTCTAGCCATTTCTTGAATCACGCGATTCTTCCTTTCAGCCACCCCATTTTGTTGAGGAGTTATAGGTGCTGAAAATTCATCTTTTATGCCATATTGATCACAAAAGTTTTCAACTTTTGAGTCTTTGAATTATGTACCGCGGTCACTCCTAATCCTTTTAATCTTGCAATCTTGCTCATTTTGAATTCTATTCCACATAGAGTACATCCTTGATTTTAGGAATACCGGGTAACTTAATCGTACCTTTACCTTTGACATGGTCGGTGCTCCCATCACCAAAGGTTACAAACCCTCCATCTTGACTTTTGATGTGACTAAAACACGATTTATCACCAGTCATGTGTCGGCTACAACCACTATCAAGAAACCAGTCAAGTGAGTTACATGCTTTATAGACAATTAAAGCAACGTTAGCCTTCAACTCACCCTTCTTAACCCAGACAGATTTTTCTTTTGTAGTGTCTTGGGTGGGTTTAGTGGTCTTAGGAACAACTAAGGTTCCTTCTTTGGGTTATAAGGAGTTTTACCTTTGGGTGCATTACCTTGTGTTGTGAGCTTTGAGATCTCACCGGATAGCTTTCTTGCTTTTGCTTGCAATTCTTTGTATTGACGGAGAAGATTAAATTTTCTTTGTTCATTAAAAACATCTTCCATATAAAATTTGCAAGTATTTTGCAAGTGACCTAAAATACTATAGTATGAACACATTTCAGCAAAATAAGTACCTTTTGCCTTACCCGGATTTTTGCTAGCTTATGTGGATGTGTTCTTTGGAAGGATTTTTTTGGCATGCTGCTCTTTGGCTTTTACAAACTTTGTTACTTGCGATGAGTTGGAACTTGTTGTAGCATCATAACCTAATCCTTTCTTATCATTTGTAGTTTTGGCTGCATTCAACAAGTTAGATATAAAATTAGAACCATGATTAAATTTATCTAACAAGTCATTTGATAAGATCAAGTCTCTCTTGGTTACATCAAGAGTGGAATTAAGAAACTTAATTTCATCTAAGGCTTTTTCATGATCCAACTCAAGAGAGTTGATTTTGATGAGTAGCCTTGAAATCTCCTTTTCAAGTTGCATTGTTTTGTTGGAGCTTTCTTGCAACTTGATTATGGCTTCATCCCGTTCAGTTTGTATGAGTGACAACTTCCCATCCAATACTTTGTTTTCCTTTGACAGGTCCAAGCTCTTTTTGAGGAGATTTGCACATAATTCCTCCGGGTCTATTTCCTCATCACTCTCCTCATGATCACTAGAGGTGTCAGCATTTTTGAATATCTGAGAGAGAGTAGCAGTCATAGCCTTCATTTCCTCCATTTCTTCATCACTAGTATCACTAGTATTGGAGGATGAATCGGAGTCGTCAAGAGTGACCTTCATTGCTTTCTTAGCTTTGGCTGGAGCTTTGTTTGGACATTCATTAGCCATGTGTCCAAAGCCATGACATTTGAAGCATTGAACTTCTCCAGAGTTCTTCTTCTCAAACTTTTTATCAAAGTTCTTGACTTTGTCATGTGGCCTTATTTTGGAAGACGAACCAAATCTTGGTTTTTGGAACTTCTCCTTTTTATTCTTCAAGAAGTTCTTGAATTGTCTAGTAAGGAGAGCCATTTCGTCATCACTTGAGAAATCATCTTCCTTGGAACTTCTTGAGGCTGTAAAAGCAATGTTCTTTGATTTCCTTGAAGATTTGAAACCAACCTCAAATGTCCTTAAATTCCCTACAAGTTCTTCAGGGAGAATAGCATCAATATCTTTACTCTCCTCAATAGCCGTAACTTTGGCTTGAAAGCTCTCCGGAAGAGATCTCAAAACCTTACGGACTATTTTGGAGTTAGAAATAACTTCACCCAAAGCAAAAGAGTTGTTGACAATGTCATTTAACTTGGCATAAAATTCATCAAAGGATTCATTGTCATCTATTCTAATGGTTTCAAATTGGGTAGTTAACATTTGAAGCTTTGCTATTCTAACAGTCCTAGTACCTTCATGGGTTACCATTAAAATATCCCATGCCTCCTTTGCTACTTCACAATTAGATATGCGACAAAATTCGTTAGCTGTTACAGTAGCATAGATGGCATTGAGAGCTTTGCTATTAGCAGCCTCAGTTTCATCGGTAGTCTATTGGTTTTCCGGTTTAGGAACTTCTCTAGAGTTATCTCTAGTACCAGTTATCATGGTAGGAGGAAACCAAGCAATTTCTACAGTTTTCCAAACCCTTTAGTCTAGGAACTTGAGGAAAGCTCTCATTCTGGCTTTCTAATAAGGATAGTTGCTGCCATTGAATAATGGTGGTTTGTTTACATCACTACCTTCTCGTTTTGAATCCATTTCGTCACAAAAAAGGGATTACACTCAGGTTGTTAAACCCAACAAGTGAACCAGCTCTGATACCAATTGAAAGTCTAAATGCCCTACAGTTTAGTCGGAAAAACTGTACGTCAATGTGACTATAGTTAAGGATTACACAATCACCAAATAAAAATTAGATTGGTGATAAAGAATAAAATTGAAATCTCTAATCAAGAGTATTGACTTATTTGATTCTTAACCTGCGGAAACAAGAATTAAATATTTTAATCTCGTAACAAATATGAAAACATGCATAAGAGATTTTGTTTACAAGGAAACCCAAAATGGGAAAAACCTCGGGACCTAGACCAGAAAAGAATCCACTAAAAGTAATGAAAACTTACAAACCGATTTACCACTCGATGGACACGAATTACGACTCCCTCTACGCTCCAACAACTATGGTGTATAATTCTTCAACAAATTCGAACTCCACGAATTTGCCTCTTAGTAGATGTTGATGTGTCTCCAACTTGACCTCCGTAAGTCCCATACCTTGAACCAATACTTGACTCCTCAAGTATTTCACCACGAGCTTGACACTTCCAAGCTCCACCACCGGAATACCACCGGTACACAAAAACAGAGTTTTTGGTTTAAAATAGGAAGGATTTGAACCAAGTTCAACAAGCTTGAGAACTAAGGATTTAGAGTTGAAGACTCTCAAGTACTTGTTGAGGTGAGGGGTGAATGGTTGAAGAATATTGAAGTTTCAACCCCTATTTATAATGAAATGTCCAGCCTAAACCTAGATTAATTTATTAGCTCTAGGTTTAATGGTAGACACCATTATTGGAGAGAAGAGATTATTTTATTGAGCCTCTCATCCCACTTAGAAATGTTTCCCACGCTCAATTATCTCCCTAAAATAAGGCTTAGAGGGAGTTGAGCAATAATGTGCTAAAAATTACTTTACAGCTCAGAAAATCGTACATGCAAAATGAATCTGGGCGATGGTTTCGAAACCAAGCCAGTTGGTTTCGAAACCAACATGTGGTTTCGAAATTGACCTAAGTTGGTTTCGAAACCAAAATGGATTTGTGATGGTTTTTGTCTTTTAGTTTCGAAATCAATCTTGTTAGTTTCGAATCCAAACTTCATCTGATGATAGATGAGGTTTTTTGGTTTCGAAACCAAATTGTTTAGTTTCGAAACCAAACTTCGTCTGAAGACAGATGAGATTTGGTTTCGAAACCAACAGTTTTGGTTTCGAAACCAAACTTCATCTGAAGACAGATGAGATTTGGTTTCGAAACCAACAGTTTTGGTTTCGAAACCAAACTTCATCTGTCATCAGATAAAGTTTGGTTTCGAAATCAAACTAAGGTTGATTTCGAAACTAACTTTTTCCTGTTTAAAAATAACCATCTTCACAGTTGGTTTCGAAATCAAAACTGTCCAGATTCTATTTTTTTCTTTTAAAACACATTTTAATCAATACAAAAGTGTGGGAAACACTCTTAATAATCTAACCACCTATGGTACTCAGATTTCTAAGTCTCTTACTATTCTAGGATGTCTTCCGGTGGTGAGTTGAGTTCTTCGGAGCCTTTGTAAATGTCTTCTCTTTCAACAGATGTGAACCAAGACTCTCTAAAGTCTAACTCAGATTTACAACGATCATTTTGAGTTTACTTTTGATACGAAATTCGACAAACATAAAAACATGGACCTTTCAATAACTTTGTAACCCAAATCAACCTCCTTTTCAATATCACACTCCCTCCTCTTATATACATATTTTATCCCCAATTTACAACTTAATTAATAATAAAAAATTTGTAACTCACCATAGATCCATGTATTCCATGATCTTCTTGTCTGCCACACCGATCTAAAAGAAAGAGATAAATGGATGGGGGGAGGGGGTGGAATATGTAGGAATACAAATGTAACATGTGGAGTGTTTGGTGTTAGTCCCACATCACCTAAGAGAGTGTCCAGAGCCTGGGCTATGAGTTTACAAACCGTCTTACAGTGTGTCAAGGCCTTTTGGGTGAGTTTGGGCTTAGTCATTAAGTTAGACTTTGGGCTAGGTTGGGTTCTCGCTAAAAACAAAATTATGTATCCAATGTGGTGGCTAAAGCAGGGGCAATATTGGTACGCGTGTGAGTGGTACGTGACAACAGAAAGGTGGAAAATGAAGAAATAAAAAGAAGAAAAGAAATGAAAAGAAAATAGGAGAGAAAGGGGAAAAGGAGAGGATAAATTTTTTATTTATTTTTTCTTTTGGGATCATCACTTAATAATTTTTTATGTTTAAAAGAAACCCCCTTTGGTATATTACTTTTAATGATGTAGTAAAATTAAACCCATCTTTCTTGTACGCCATTAGTGTTAGTTTGTCGATATTTAGTGGGACTCTTATGAAGAGTCCCATTAGGTTTTAGAAACTATTTCTCTTATATTTAAGGGACCTAGCTAGTATTTTAGTTGGGTTCCTTTTTCATATTTAGTTTAGGATTCCCATTCCTTTCTAGAATTAGGATACCTATTAATGTCTATAAATATGGGGGTAAGAATTTAGACTAAATTATTAATTCATTCACAACATTCAGAGTGAGAAATCTCTTGTAGGGTTGTGGTGTTAGGAGAAAGAGCAAGGATAGAAGTGTGTACATCATTGAGAAAGGGTTTTGAGATTTAGTTCTTGACAACATTAAGGTTTCTCTTGTAAGAGGTTGTAAGGTTTTCTCTTGTGGAGTGTGGGCTGCCATTGAATTAAGGTAAGTACTTTGTAATCCATTTTTCATTACTTTAATTATAGTGGAAGAGGATCATCATCGTTCATAATTATAGACAATCTTGTCGAACCACGTAAATCTTGTGTTGTGTGTGGATTATTTACTTTTTCATTCTTTCATTTTTGTCTTGCATATTTGATTCATCTCTAGATTGCGTGTGTGATTGGATCGATCCTAACAAACTGAAAATTAGTCTATAATTCCTAACAAATTGATAATAGCTTTTGGAGTTATTTGATCGTGTTGAGAGATGACATCAAATTTTGCAAAGGTTTCGAACACGAGGTTCGATGTAGAGAAGTTTGACAGGAAGACAAACTTTGGACTGTGGCAAATCTAAGTGAAGGATTCGCTGATCCAACAAGGTTTGCATAAGGCCTTGAAGGGGAAACTAACGAATATAAAGATGATGATTGGGAAGAATATGACTTGCAGGCATATAGTGCAATATAGTTGTGTTTGCTATGGGATGTCACATACAACGTGATGCATAACCATATTAATAATTTCTATAAGGTTATTTGTGAGCTATCTAATGTGGGTGAAGTAGTGCCTGATGAAGATCAAGCTATATGTTACTGTTAGGTTTGTTTCCTGAGTCGTTTGAACCGTTAATTCAAAGTCTATTGGGACCAAAGGAAAATATCACTTTAGAAGAGGCAATTTATGCTCTTTTATCGGAAGAGTTTAGGAAGATGGATGCAAATCAGGCGGTAGGCTTGTTTGTGAAAATGAATGAGAAGAGATCTGGATACGATAAATCTGGAATTAAGATAAAAATCAAGAAAGAAATTGAATGCTATTGGTATTACAAGAAAGGGCACATAAAGAGAGATTGTCCAAAGCTTAAGCCTAGAGATGGAGACGGATCAAATTCGCAAGCAGCAGTAGCTGAGGATGATTCAGATGCATGAGAAGGTTGTACAACAGGTGGTCATCGTGAGGTATGGATTCCTGATTTTGCTAGTTTTTATCATATATGTCCCAAAAAGGATTCGTTCACTTTCTACAAGGAGGTTGATGGTGGTTTTCTTTTGCTGGGTAATAACTTTGCTTGTAAGATAGTTAGGATATGAACAGTTCAGATCAAGATCAGTGAAGGTAAGGTAAAAATCTTATCTAAAGTGAGACATATTCCTAAACTGATTAAGAATTTGATTTCTCTTGAGGCTTTAGAATCTAAGGGTTACAATTCTATAGTCGAATAAGGAGTTCTAATTTCTTGTCTGGTAGTACAGTAACAAGTGGAGCCGTGGTTGAAACCTAAGACAAAGAAGTTTCTAATCTCAGAACATTGTGTCATATGCAGTTGGGGCATATGAGTGAGGAGGGATTGGATATGTTGTACAAACAGGATTTTCTTGATAGGTTGGAGATAACCAAAGGTAAGTTCTGTGAATGTTATGTTTATGGAAAATAGAATATGATGGAACTTGGAAATGGTGTCCATTGTATTATTACTTTCAATTACATCCATTTGGATGTGTCGATGCCTTTTAATGAAGGTACGATGTTTTCTTTCATTAACAACATCTCTAGGAGAGTGTGTAACGACCCAAAATAATTAAGTCTAGCATTTAATAATGAGTTTTTGTTCGGGGCATAATTTGAAGAATCGAACCGTACAATTGGGTAGATCTCGAAAAGTTATGCAATTTTGACTATTCATGCGCGAAAATCGGACACTAATTGATCCCAAATCGAGGCCCGGAACACGATGTGGATCGGTACCGAAGGTACCCGCGATTTTGACTTTGATTTTGACC
>MVGT01001734.1:32915-61337 GCA_002174775.1 Macleaya cordata
TATATATATTTTGACAGGAAACAACAAACATAACTATATATTATATCACAGTTATGTCCATGTTAAGTGAGAAATCTGAATGTCGTAGTTATTTGCAGGTTCCTCCTAGTCCTACATCGTTGGGATTTCAGTTGAGTTGGAAGAAAAAAAAATGGGTGGCAATTTTTGTGTGCATACCTTTCGTTTCTTTACTTCCGCTGCGTATAATTTTTGTATGCACTGTGCCTATTAGGTGACGAAAGGTTCAGTTACAGGGGAGACTCTGCCGGATTTGAGTCTCNGCCACCACCACCACCAACAACAACACCAACACTGCCACCACCACCACCACCAGATCTACTCCACACGACTCCACCCTCAAATATAATTAGGTGTAAATAAATAATTATTGCCACGAAACACATTTGATATTTTAAAAAAGATTAGTTTGATCATTTATATAATAAAGTTGTTAAAAGGTATTAAAAAAGAAAATAAGGTTATTTTTGTCATTGTTAAAAGGTATAAGGGTATTAAAAACGAAAGTAAAGTTATTTTGGTCATTTACTACCACGGGACATATCCTGTATTTAAGAAATAAATTAAGGCTATAAGTTAAGGAATTGTTAAATTATCATTTTGACCTTAAAAAACCTTAAAGGGTCAAGGACAAATGTGTCTTTGAAGACCAAATAATTTATACACAATGGACGGTCCACAATTTAATAGGTTTATATGTTGTACGAGGTATAAATGTAGACCATCAACGTATGTACCATCCTGAATTGTAATATAGACTAGCAATATTGATGTGCCTACGACACGACTTAATTACTCGTAAAAAAAGGTATTCCATTCATTTAGCTTGTGAAAATTAATTGTCCATTCTCCCCACATGCGCATCCCCACCATCACCATCACCACACCACCACAACCACCAACACAACCACCACCGGATATATCCCTGGGACTCCACCGTCAAGTATAAATCAGGTGTAAATAAATAACTATGGCTACGGGACACATCCAGTATTTCGTAAAATAACATAAGGTTATTTTGGTCATTTATATAATAAAATTATTAAAGGGTATAAAGGTATTAAAAAAGAAAATAAGGTTATTTTGGTAATTTATAAAATAAAGTTATTAAAGGGTATAAGGGTATTGTTGGAATATAAAAAAATAAGATTATTTTGGTCATTTATATAATAAATATGGGTATTGGTGGAATATCGAAAAAGAAATAAAGTTATTTTAGTGATTTAATATTAAAGGAGTTTTGTTGACCCACCCTTTAATTTTTTGTTTTAAGGGTGTGGGGGTTAAGTTCACCCACCCCTGCTTGTCTTTGTCCTAGTCATCCGAGCACCCTTCTCCTTCATTATATACATACGGAGAAATAATTAACAATCACCTTAAAAACAATGGATCAATGTCCCAGAAAACACAAAATGGAGGTCGAGTGATCGATACTCCCACAATAAGATTTTAACCGGTTGTGTGTGGATAGGGAGGTCTGCTCACACCCTAGAAACTAGTCGGGTGCTCTAAGAGACCCGGATACCCTAGATCTCAAAAAAAATGTCCCAAGAAAACACATACAAAACAAACAAACAAGCTCATGTGTATGTTTCAGCTTTTCTTATTATTCTTCTTGGTGCAAATATTCTACCAAGACTTACATATATATGAGTTTCAAATTTAGATTCACACGTTTTTTACATACTTTATGTTGAATCTAACATCAATGCTACGTTTTCTAACATCTTAAAACCTGATTAAGTAGTGTGTCTCTCTCTAAAAACTGATCATTTGAAGTAATATTTTTTTTTTTTTTGATGATTTGCAGAACCCTATCTTCTTCGTCTACTGCATCAAGGAATCGAAATTTCTTCTTAAACCTAATCTCCAAATCCTCAACTTCTCATCAACTCAATCAAACCCATGCTCAAATCATTCTCAACGGTCTTCATAACGACCTAATAACTGTAACCAAACTAACTCAAAAACTTTCTGATTTTGGTTCAATCCACCAAGCTCATCTCATCTTCTCCTCATTTCCCAAACCTGATCTCTTCCTCTTCAATGTTATCATCCGTGGTTTCTCTCACAACAATTCCCCTTCTTCCTCTTTCTCTCTCTACTCTTACCTCCGTCAAAAAACCTCTCTTAAACCAGATAACTTCACTTACGCCTTCATAATCTCTTCTTCTTCTTCTCTCACTTCTCCCCAATTTGGTTGTCTTCTTCATTCTCACTCTATAATTGATGGGTTTCAATCTGATCCCTTTGTGGGTTCTGCTGTTGTTGATTTCTATCTCAAATTTACCCAAGTTCAGAATGCGCGAAAGGCGTTTGATAAAATTCCTGACCCAGATACAGTTTCTTGGAACACTATGATATCTGGGTTGGTAAGAAACAATTGTTTTAGTGAATCAATTAGGGTTTTTGAAGATATGATTTTGAATGGGACTCGATTTGATTCAACTAGTTTGGCTTCTGTTCTTCCAGCAGCAGCAGAATTACAAGAATTGAATACAGGGATGAAAATACATTGCTTAGCAATGAAGACAGGATTTTATATGCATTCTTATGTTCTCACTGGTTTGATTTCGTTGTATTCTAAATGTGGGGATATCTCTAGTGCTAAATTCTTGTTTGAACAGATTGATGAACCAGATTTGATTTCTTGGAATGCTATGATCTATGGGTACTCTTGTAATGGTGAGACTCAGTTTTCAGTGAAGCTGTTTAAAGATTTGGTAGGTTCTGGATTTGAAGTTAATTCAAGTACATTGGTGGGTTTGATCCCTGTGTTTTCTCCATTTGGGCATCTTTCTCTCTCTAAATGCATTCATGGGTTTTCTATAAAATCTGGCATCGATTCAAATTCTGCAGTTTCTACTGCTCTAACTACTATTTATAGTAGATTAAATGAAATTGAATCTGCAAGGAAACTTTTCGATGAAGCTCCGGATAAAAGTTTGGCATCTTGGAACGCCATGATCTCTGGGTATACTCAAAATGGTTTAACAGAATCTGCTATTGATCTTTTTAAACAAATGCAGATGTTGGAAATTCAGCCGAATCCGGTGACAATTACAAGTATCCTCTCTGCTTGTGCTCAACTTGGAGCTTTAACACTAGGAAAATGGATCCATGAGTTAATAGGCAAAGAGGATTTTCAGTCAAATATTTACGTTTCGACCGCTTTAATCGACATGTATGCAAAATGTGGGAGCATTGAAAAGGCGAAGAGTTTATTCGAAAACATGCAGGAAAAAAATTTTGTTTCTTGGAATGCTATGATATCTGGTTTTGGCCTCCATGGACTTGGCCATGAAGCACTAAAGCTATTTGCAGAGATGTTAAATACTGGGATATCCCCCACTGGAGTGACATTCCTTTCAGTTCTGTACTCTTGCAGCCATGCTGGTTTGATAAGTGAAGGAGATAAGATTTTCAGATCGATGAATACCGGTCACGGGATTGAGCCAGGACAAGAGCATTATGCTTGTATGGTAGACCTCCATGGAAGAGCTGGGAAGCTAGAACAGGCCTTAGAATTTATAAAGGAGATGCCTGTTGAACCAGGTCCTGGTGTATGGGGTGCATTATTAGGTGCTTGTATGATTCATAAAAATAAAAGCCTAGCTAAAATGGCTTCTGATAAACTGTTTGAATTGGATCCAGAAAATGTAGGTTATTTTGTTCTTCTCTCCAATATATACTCCACTGATCATAGCTACCGAGAGGCGGCAAAAGTACGAGAGACGGCTAAGAAGAAAAGATTGGCAAAGACACCTGGATGCACTTTAATTGAAGTAGGTGAGACCGTTCATGTCTTTACATCAGGAGACAGATCTCACCCTCAATCGACGGAAATTTATGCGAAGTTGGAGAAGTTAACAGGAAAGATGAGGGAAGTTGGATTTAAAACAGAGACAGATATGGCAATGCATGATGTTGAGGAGGAAGAGAAGGAAAATATGGTGAAGGTTCATAGTGAGAAATTAGCTATTGCTTTTGGACTTATCAGTTCTGAACCAGGGACAGAGATTAGGATCATCAAGAACTTGAGAGTTTGTTTAGATTGTCATAATGCAACAAAATTCATATCCAAGATTACAGAGAGAGTGATCGTAGTTAGAGATGCTAACAGGTTCCACCATTTTAAAGATGGTGTTTGTTCTTGTGGGGACTATTGGTGAGCCAAATTGCATTCAGTGGCATTTATCTAACTCACTAAAAATTTGGTCAACTTTTTTCATGATAGGACTAATGCCGAGTTGTAAGTACAAGCAAAGGGCAAGAGAGGTGCCATTACCAACAGGTGTAGGAAGAAGTACCATTAATGAAGCAGTGAATATAGTCACCAACGTTAGAAGAAAGACGTCATGAACGATGTAGAGAAACCACTACCCACGGCCTAGAGAAAGGAGAGAAACCGCAAACTTACAAGCACCTAAAGTTAACCATCGAGGATAAGGAGTACTTGGACGCTCTTGGATTATTATGCAGAGTCTTCCAACATTTTTCAAGCATAATTCAGTGCAAGCAGGATTTGAACCAGGTTTGTGTTATCAATAGCAACCGACTTCACAAGCTAAGCTAGCTGGCACTCGCAAAAATTTGGTTAACTGTGATCAGATTTAGCATCAAATGGCCAATTAGGCAAAATTATCAATTTATCATCACATCTTTACATAGAAAATTTTCATTTTCTCATGTTTTTTGTTGTTTTATGAGATTATAAGGTATTTAAGTAACTTATTTTTTGCTAGATCAACAAAAAATATATTAATAGCAAAAGGAATATACAATCGACATCTCACTTCTAACACTGAGGGAGAAGGCACAAGACCTAGCAGAAAAACAAATCCAAGCCAAAGGAGCGAAGGGGCATTATTGTAGTGGTTGCCATCCCAACTAAGTTGGCACCACAACCACCATCCATCACCTGCCCAAGCTCACTCAAATAAAACGAAACTACAAATTGTTTGGGACCTACAGCTGCCTCATAAATTGAGGCCTAGAGTCAGAAACATCAGATGGGCCCAAAGAAAGGAGAGCACCCCTTTTACCCATACAATCCGCAGAAAAAGTAACCTATCTATAGTAGTGAGAGAACTTCACCTCTATGAAATTACCCACCGCTGCCCTCCACCTAGTTTCCACCACCCAAGGGGACTTTTCCTGAAGAGAAAGCTTGGATTGTAGCCATGAATCAGACCTGACCCAAATGCACCTGAACCCTTTGTCATTCGAGGCCCAGTAGAATAGTGAAATCTCAGCAAAAAAAAAAAAGATTCGAGCACACCCCCAGGACAGTAGAGAAAGAACCCAGCACCCCACCAACATCATTTCTGCACACCACCCCAGCTCTCCGCAGGCCTGGGGTTGCCTCTAGAGGCTTTGGTTCTGAGCAGAGGAATCCAGTGACATTTAATCGCTTGCAGGTGATGAACAGGCCTACTTCCCAAGCCAACTGCAAAAAGAATCCCCAAGTCATTTACACAATTCCACATTTTACCTATCATCCTCAGCAGTCTCAGTGATGAGCTGCAGCACTCTGTTTACTTTGACCATCAAGCTGAGCACCCCTACCAGGCTACCAAGTACCAACCATGCATATCTGATAGCTTCTTAGCCATACCCATCATCTCTTCAAAAGACCACCTGTAGAGAAACCAAAAATGGGGCTCAACCATTCCCCAGGCCCTGTCATAGTACTCACAGTGCCACAAGATATGGGTTAGGGACTCCTCATATTTGCCAGATATACATCACTTAAAGAGGTCATAAGAAACCCTCCTTTCATCAAAGTATCATCCGTAGCACAGGGTTCTCTCAAAATTTTCCATTAATAAGATAAAAAGTGGATGCTTCTTTTAAAAATGCTGTTGAAATTGTTTAAATTGGTCTTACAGCATGAAATCATGCAGGAACTTTCATTGGTGATTGGTCAAGAACATGCAGAGCCGAGTCAGCAACAGTAGCAAAAAGAATAACACTTTTTGAAACTTTAAATTGGGCTATCCTCTCTATGCTTCTCACCAACTTTAAAAGGGGGTTATAAGTTTTAGAGTGATAGAGTTTTGTGAGAATGATATATACGGTGAATACACATTCTAAGAAAAAATAAACCTTTGGTATCATCTTCATTTAGGCCCACACGCTTGTGTAGAGATTTTGATGTAAACTTTTATGTGAACGTGGACCTCAACTCTTAGTAAAAATCAATGTAAGTTAGAAGAGTTGAGATCCACATACATCACTAATCATACAATGAGTTTACAACGGCTGGTGGATCTAACATAGAGATTATCCAAAGGTTGATTTTAATAGAAGGTATTCTCCTCACCATGTAGGTCATCCTTACTAAAAATCAACCTATTATAAAACTTTTAAGGACACATAGTGTCAGGGGCAGGAGTGACAGTGGATCCCTTTAAGGTTCAGGCTGTACTGGAGTGGCGGCAACCCACTACAGTGATTGAGGTTCGAAGTTTCTTAGGTTTGGCTGGGCACTATAGGCGATTCATTGAAGGATTTTCGCGGATAGCAGGTCCTTTGACTAATTTCACTAAGAAGGACGTTCCACTCAAGTGGGATGACAAGTGTGAGCAAGCGTTTCAAGAGTTGAAGGCAAAGTTGACAACAACTCCAGTTCTGGTTATACCAGAAAGTGGAGCTGGACGTGCGGTGTTTACAGATGCGTCACATTAAGGACTGGGATGTATTTTGATGCAGAACAACCGAGTGGTTGCTTATGCTTCGAGATAGTTGAGAATACATGAGCGCAACTATCCGACTTATGACCTTGAGTTAGCAGCTGTAGTGTTTGCACTCAATATTTGGAGACACTACCTAATAGGTGAAAGGTTTGAGCTCTTTTCGGATCACAAGAGTCTCAAATATTTCACAAAAGGAACTGAACATGAGACAACGTAGATGGTTGGAACTACTGAAGGACTATGACTTCCAGTTGCAGTACCATCTGGAAAAGGCTAACGTGGTGGCAGATGCTCTTAGTAGGCAGCCTAAGGGCATAGTGGCGACTATGATGGTCCAGCAGTGGCGACTATTGGAGACAGCTTCAGAGTATGACTTCGATTTGGCAACCTGCAAGTAGAGACAACTGTTGTTGGGTAGTGTAGTCATTCGGCCTACTCTAATAAGCCAAATCATCAGTGAGCAAGGAAACGATCAATGGTGCCGTGACAAAATGCAGCTAATCAATAAAGAGAAATCACGGACATGACTGTAGAGGATGATGGTGGCTTGAGGTTCAAGGGTCGCTTGTGTATCCTAGAGAAATCCGAACTGAGGAGGAACAACTTGAACGAGGCACATCGTAGTAAGTATACCATACATCCGGGAGAGAATAAGATGTGGTTGTATACTTTCATGATGATGAACACTTGTGGACACATAGAATATGTATGAAACCTCCATAAGCTTGATGTGTACTTAATCAACTTGTTTGGCTTATGTGCAAACATAATTTAGGTCCTGTATAGGCCTGGTCCTCTCCAAGCGAGGTCTACGGAATCACTTGACACATAAGTAATACCTACAGGGTTACCAGTGCTTGGGGGACGAATTTCAAGGCTGTTCATTGGATTCACGTGGCGCACGGCCAATGTCTCAATTGAACTACAGGGACAGGTGAAACATGGGTAGTAACTAGGTACACCATATGTTACGAGAACCAAATCTTAAGCAAAGATCATAAAACTCAAAAGTCTTTATCTTGTGCATCTCTTTGCCATATTTAATCGTTTATTAACATATCATATGCAATATTGTTAATGCACTCTTGTGAAACTCATGGTTCTCCTAAATCTAAGCCAAGGGAACTAGTGAACTTGCTGGCTAAGTTTTGACCTAGCACGATTAATCATTTCAAGTCCAGGTCATCAGGCAAATAATCACTAGCGGTGATGTTTGTAGTTCGAGAATAAGTCTTTGGAGTTTTCTTAGTTTTCCGTGAAGACATTAATTATTCTTTTAATCAAGTTTAGTTGAGTTTGGACATATGTATAGTCCACTATTCTTTGAGATTATTCATTTATTTGTTTGTTCATATGATAATTTATCTTTGAGTTAATAAAGTTTGTTTTAGCTTTATTTTACTTGTGTATTGAATGTGAGTGCAAGCTTCTTGTTAGCTTGGTGTAACGCGTACACCCTAGAGCTACAGGTTGTTAATGGTTCTACCGGAATGCCTAGTTCTCATTGAGTAAAGGCTGCAGACCTGAAATGTGAGGGCGGGGCATTACAGTAATATATAGAAGGAAATGTATTGCATAGAAGATGTATAACCACCATGACTCACACTAGTGCCTTATTTAATCATGATATTATGGTAGTCAATAAGATGGTTAATATTGGGATATTATTTTTCAAATTGCGATCGCGTGTATGTCTTTTGTTTTTAATCCCTTGATCGAGTAGTTTTGCGTTTTACTAAAATAAAACTTGTTTTGTTCTCTTATGGGTAATGGGTCATATGGGCTAAGTGGGAGAAACTGTGAATTCCTATTGAAATTCTTTTTGAAATTAATAAAATAATTTCCAAATATATAAATTTCGTCAAAATATGTTACTATAAACAGTATGCATAAATATTTTTACATAAATTTCGTGATTTTTATAAAAAAAAAATATTCTTGACTGGTCTAGTTTCAAAGATCTCAAAAAGTGATTTTCAAATGTATTTATTTCGTCAAAATTTGAATTTAGTTTAAGAGATATAATATTTTGAAGTTTAAAAACAAAAAAGATTACTAACTGTAGCACCCGCACTTTTGGTCGACTGCTGTAATACGCTTTTATTTTTTTAAGTTACTAATTTTAGGGGCAGCCCACTTTTGATAGGGGCACCCCATTAGTATTTAGGAAGGTAAAGGTTTGTATTATATATATATATACTAACCTAATTATAATCGGTCGGAAGAGAGGGAGAGAGAGGGCAGTTCGATTAGGGCTTGAAGGAGGAGTTCTTGAGGAAGAACTCTGAGATTTCATAGAGATTCGATTGCAGGGATTCGTGTACGAGAGAAAAGGGAGAGCAGACCTCGTGGTTGAGGAGTTCTTCTTCTTCCTTGCGTTGCGAAAATGGTTTTGCTTTGAGGCAAGTAGTAACTTGCTCTTTGGTGTAGACTTAGGTTTTCTTTTTTGTTTCAATGCTTACGTAATGAATGCTTGCATGAAACCAAGTTTATATGTTCACTACATGATTTTTTAATGATTAAATGCATGTAATCAATGATCGTATGATGTATGAATATTTTCCAATGGATAGAATGCATGGAATCTATGTATATATGATGCATATATGTGTTCTTTTGTTAGAAGGGATGAAAATCATGTAATCACGGAGTTTTCAAGTTGAACAAACCCTAGAATCGCGAGGAAACCCGAGGGGTATCGATACCTACAGAGAAGGTATCGATACTGGCTTGAACCTGTTCGACAGTTGAGGCCAGTGGTATCAATACCAGGGCAGGTATCGATACCCACCATGGTTGGTATCGATACTGGGAGACTTTTAAACAATAAATCTTGTTAACCTTTTATGTTTAAAAGATGGTACTATCATGCTTAGGTGTTATTATGATGAATAAAATGCATGCTTATGAGGTTTTGTACTTACGTGTAACGAATGCATACATAGACTTTTGGTTGGACACTTTCGTGATAATGAACTCGTGTTAACATGTGTAAGACGTATGCAACCTCCATCAACTTGATGTGTGGTTAAACAACTTATTTGGCTTGTATACAAACATAGTATATGTCATGTATAGGCCTAGTCCTATCTTTCTAAGCGAGGTCTACGAAATCACCAAGTGAGGTCTATAGAATCACTTGACACGTAAGTAACACCATCAGGGTCACCAGTATTTAGGAAACAGATTTCGAGGCTATTCATCGGATTCACATGGCGCACGGCTAGTGTCTCAAGTGAACTGCAGGGACGAGTGAAACATGGGTAGTAAGTAGAGAACACGAATCTAATCTTAACTGAAGATCATAAAACACAACAGCCGTGAATCTTGTGAATCTCTTAGCTTTATTGCACTTTGCCTACTTTATCTTCTTGACATATCGTGCACCTATGTTAATATACTTATTAATGTGAGTCACATAGTTAACCCAAAACTAAGCCAAGGGAACTGGTGAACTTGCTGGCTAGGTTTTGACCTAGCTACTATTTTACAGGTCCAGAGGAACAGGCGAATCCTCAGTAGAGACGACAATCGTGTTAGTCAAGAATAAGTCTTCGGAGACTTTCTAGAGTTCCGTGAAGATGTAGGATATTCTTTATTTTTTTTGTTCAGTATGGTTGGGACATTATTTAGTCCACAATTCTATGGGATTATTTATTTATCCATTTGTTTGAACAGCTTATCTTTAAGTTAATAAAGTATTATTCAGCTTTAGTTTATTTATGTCTTGAATGTGAGTGCAATCTTCTTGTTTAGATTGGTATAGTGCATACACCCTAGAGCTACATGTTGTTAATGTTTCTGCTGGAATGCCTAGTTCTCATTGAGTAAGGGCTGCAGACCTGAAATGTGAGGGCGTGACATTACAACCGCTATGAAATAAAACTCTCTTGCACTTTTGGTCGAGGGAGATATATTTAAATATCTCTCTCTCTGAGAATTTGTTGAATTTTAGTTTGGAGTCGCCACCTGACTTTAAGGGAATCAGGACCCATTAGTTAGAAAACTATTTTATACTAAAGATAGTCTTCATTTGACTCATCTGCGATTGAGATTCTGAATAAGGGAACTCTATTACGTGTCAGGAAGGTGTGAGGCACCAGACAACTGCCCAATCCAAGATCGATCTCTACTTCGTATTAAGGGTAATTTAAAGATATTTTTATTAAGAATTGATTAGGCATTTTCGCAAAGAAAAATTTGAATACTTTAATTTTTTAGCATATCCAGACTTAGTATACATCTTTTCTTTGAAATACATGATTGAACAAATACTCTCTTTTTTAGAATAAATACGGTTCACAATATTTGTGAAGGATGACGAGTCTAAATAGTTTAATTTTTTAGCTTATCTAGGTTGAGTATGTTTTGAAATACATTTTTGAACAAATACTCTATTTTTTAAAGCAAATGGGGATCGCAACATTTGTAAAGAATGACGAGTCTGAATCAAGGGCGGAGCCATTAGTGGGCTCACCTTAATTGTAGCCAGGGGTAAAAATTGGAAAAAAAAATTATTTGTATAAGTTTTGTTTTTTATGTTTTAGTTAAAACTTAAAAGGCTTTAAGGGTTGGGGGTATATTGGTACTTTGCTAGAGGCTGACACGGTAGAAACCTCTTTTTCTTCCTATTTCCTCCTCTTTTTCTTCCTACTTTTACTAGGTGTAGAGGGCTCAAAGTTTATCAACTGGTATGGACGGAAAGGGGTGTGGGGATGGCTAGAAAATATAAAATTAGTCTATTTCAAGTTTAAAATCAGCCTAATCAGGTAACTAGATGTCTAGATTTATCAATTTTTTGTCTTATCCTAATTAGTTAATTTAGGCTCAATTTCATATAAATTTAGGCATTGATTAGGTTAGGGTTAGGGTTTTCTTACTGTTATTATGTTTAGAGACTTGGAGTTTGAGTTTATAGGTGTAGGCATTGATGTTTAATGATTGATTAGGGCCATTAGGCTAGTGTTAGGGTTTTTTAATGTCCCTTTCAGTTTGATAGGATTAGAATTTTTAGAATGGGTTGATTTTTTGTGATGATATTTTCTTCACCATAGATATCATCCTCACAAGAAATTAACCCATTCTAAAACATTCAACCCCATCAAAACTTAGTCTGAAATTAACTGTAAAAACAAAGTCCCTTTCTTCGTTGATTTTTTCCATCCAATTCATTATGGATTTAAAGTATTTAGAATGAATTATTTTTAATGGGAATGTTCTCCTCAGTCCTCACCATGGAAATTATCCTCACAAAAAATTAGCACATGCTCCTCACCATGGAAATAGTTTTAATTAGTATTTTTTAAAATAGATTTATTTGAATCATCGACTCATTGTTATAGTTAAATTCTGAAGTGCTCTTGTTGATTCTTGTTAATTTTTTAGAACTTCTATACAAGGATTACCATACAACCAAGATTTTATCATTAAAATTTACTACCTAGTCTTCGGCTGGAGTTACAATTTACAAATCTGTGAGTATATATTTAAATTTTAAAAGATTATGATATTTTTATCTTTTCCCGATAAAGAGTTAAGGTTTTCTTTATTTTTGTTAATGAATGACTACCAATTTCACAAATTGATCAGATACAATGAGTAAGAAATTAGATAACCTCACTCCCTTTAACTTTTATTTCATCCACTTTTGAATAACTTTGGTTTTAACATCTTAGGTTATAACGCCGCATCATCAAGCCTCAAAACGAGGAAAAACTATATATTCATTCTTTAAACCAAAAGAGAATGGTAACTCAAAAAATGATGCCCCTTCTGCATCACAAAGAGTTGAATCAAAAGAAGTTGATGCTCAACGAATTTAACCTCATGAAGTTGATGCTCCACGAATTGAACCTAACGAAGTTGATGCTCCTTCTTTTCAATGTGATCCGGGATAACATCTTCAAATATTGGAACATCCTGTTAATCAACGTGATGAGGTTCGGCGAGCTTATATAAAAGTGGGAACTTATCGACCCGTCTTTAAAGAGTATCCACACTCTATATTAAGAAAGCAATATCGTCGATTCTAATCTTCTTGGTTTGATAAATTTTCTTGGTTAGAGTATTCCCCGGTAAAGGATATAGTATTTTGCTTGCCTTGCTTTCTCTTTAAAACAAATCCACCGAAGCATCCTACATTTACCATTGAAGGGTTTAACAGGTGGAAGAGTGTGAATAATGGAAGTAAATGTCCATTTATAACACATATGGGAGTTGGTCCTTGTTCTCCACACATGTCTGTTGTAAAAGCTTGTGAGGATTTAATGAAACCATCTCAACATATAGACAAAGCAATCAATGCACAATCTAAAGATATAGTGAAGAAAAACAAGTTGAGGCTCAAGACAACAATTAAATGTGTTTGATATCTTGCGTATCAAGTACGTACTTTTAGAGGTCATGATGAATCCATATATTCATTAAATCGTGGCAATTTCCTTGAGTTGGTAAAGCTTTTGGCATCAGAGAATAACAATATTGTAGAAGTTATCTTAGAAAATTCTCCAGGAAATGCAAAGTATAGCTCGCCAATTATTCAAAAAGAGCTGTTGCACATTCTTGCCAACAAAGTGAGAAGTACGATTCGCGAGGAAGTTGGAAATTCAAAATTTTGTATTCTTGTTGATGAAGCACAAGATGAATCCAATAAAGAACAAATGGCTATTATTCTACGATTTGTTGGTGAAGATGGATATGTTCAAGAACGCCTTTTTGATGTTATGCATGTTGAAGACACCACTGCATTGACTCTTAAGAAAGAGATATCTCATATCCTTACTAGTCACAACCTCCAAATTGAAAATATTTGAGGTCAAGGGTATGATGGTGCTAGCAATATGCGGGGGGCGTGGAATGGATTGCAAGTATTGTTTCTTATAGATTGCCAATATGCATATTATGTGCATTGCTTCGCCCATCGGCTACAACTAGCATTATTGTAGCATCTAAAGATGTAGATGAGATCTGGCGATTTTTTGCAATGTTAAATTCCATTGTTAATCATGTTAATGCTTCTCCTAAGCATCATAGTAAGCTACAATCTGCTCAAGCAGATGAAATTGCAAGAAAAGTAGCTACTAGTGAACTTGAGACCGGTAAAGGGGCTAATCAAATTGGTAATTTGCAACGAGCTAGAACTACTCGTTGGAATTCTTATTTTGGTTCTGTTAGGAACGTGATTCATATATTTGATGCAACTTGTACTGTTATTGGAGGAGTCGTGAAGAACAGGCCAAATCTCGCTTAGTGAGGAGAAGCTAGAGGTTTTTATAAGGCAATGAGATCATTTGAATTTATCTTTATCTTGCATTTATTGAATAACATTATGGGAATCACTGAAGTACTTTGTCAAGCCCTCCAAAAAAAATCTCAAGATATTGTCAATGCTATGAATCTAGTCTCAACTACAAAAACATTCCTCCAAGAATTGAGACAAGATGATTGGGATGCGTTTATTAAAAGTGTGGAATTATTTTGCAAAGAGCATGACATATGCATACCTGATCTAAGTGCTCGTTATATGATAGGTACACATTATTCTTGTCAACAACATTACTATATTATAGTGGGACATCATTATCGTGTTGATTTATTTAACGCAGCAATAGATTTCCAATTAGTGGAGTTAAATATCAGATTTACTGAGGGGACAATGGAACTCCTTATTATTAGCTCGGCCTTGGATCCTAGGGATGCTTTTAAAACATTTAAAGGTGAAGATATTTGCAATCTTGCTGAGAAATTTTACCCTCAAGATTTCACTCAGCAAGATATACATAATTTGAGAAGTCAATTGCAACATTACAAGCTTGATATTCTTAATCATCCCAAATTTCAGAATATGTCAACTATTTCTGAGTTATGCCGTCAGTTAGTTGAAACAAGAAAGTCAGAGGTTTATAATTTGATAGATTGATTCATCTTGTGTTGACTCTTCCCGTTTCTGCGGCAACTACAGAACGGGCATTTTCGACGATGAAACTTGTCAAAACAACACTTCACAACAAAATGGAAGAGGACTTTCTTAGAGATTGCATGATTGTCCATATTGAAAGAGCAATTGCAGAAAATATCAATTTAGATTCGATAGTGGATGATTTTAATTCCTTGAATCATCATAGGGCACAACTTAACTAGTGTTCTGTGGGTTTTTTGTACATATCGATGTCATACTTGACTTGAGATATGGTGATTTTTGTTTATAGGTGACTAGATATAAGATGATTAATACAAAATTTACTTTGATCTTTTTTGCAAGAAGTCTTTTGTAGAACGTCGAATTTAAATTTTATGGAAATTGTTAATTAGATATTGACTTCAGCCCCTCACGAAATAAATTTCTGGTTCCACCCCTGGTCTGAATACTTTGATTTTTTAACATATCCAGGTTTTGATCAAATACTTTCTTTTTTAGAGTGAATGGGAATTACTTCCATATTTTAGAATTATAAGTTAAAACATTGAGTGTATCTAGTCCACCCTTGAGGCGATTATTTTTCTTCTTGGAGCCCTGCATTCGCCTGCTTAAAGATGTGGAGGTTAGTCAAGTGGTTAGCACATTCTCCAACCAAATTTGATACAAGTATCATCAGGCTACCTATTCGCTGAAGGAGCTCTTGGCAATAAAAGCGGGCCACTCGAATCAAAAAATTGCCAATTAATGAAAAAATGCATAGAAACAACAGGGGTAGAAGAAGTCAAAACGTACAAAGGAGAATTCACTGCCAAAGAAATACAGAATAATCAAAATTCAATTCGAGGTATCAGAAGAAGGTAGGGTTCGGTGCTTCCAGGAATACCAACAGTGAGTTGCCAGCCCAATTGTCAGCCAAGGTCTAGGGGGCACTCTGTGTAATTTGATGTACCAACCTCCCTCATCGGTGTAGGAGAACATGAAGCTCACTCCTCAGATGAACTATTTAAAGCTTTGTTAAAACCTTCGAAGCAGAGAGCCAGAACTAAATGTTGAAAATAGCCATAAGGGCATTTCTAATGGAAAATCTAAAAATGGATCCCTAAAAATGGCTGAAGGATGATGGAAAGGGTTTTTGCTCTAATGCGGAATTGGGTGTGGGACCAGCGACACGCTGGTTCGATCAGCGGGATGCTGGTGCGACCATCGCACATTAATTACCCACCTACTAGTCAACCTATCTCTTGTTATTATCACCCACCATTCACTTTTCTTCTTCATTATTCTTCTTCAGTTCAATACGGGAAACAGGTGAATTTTTTTTTTAAACTGTAATTATTTTGAAATCAATCTTTTGTAATGAAATGTTTAATTTTTTGAATTTTGTAAGGTAACTTTGCTAGTGCATTTTGTGATTTTCAACAAATCTTTCGTCGATCCAACCACCAGTAAGTTTATTTTGACCAATTTTCAATTTTCAATTCTCTACATTTATATTCAGATTGATGTTGCGGGCGTTTCCCGTAGGAGTGTTTGGGTTTGAACCGCAGCCTTCTTCTAGATCCATTTCAAATGTATTCATTTGAATCAAGTTCACACTATATTTCGGAATTACCGAGAGAATGTCATAACATTCATCCAATACAAACTTTTTTTTCTCTTGTGTTTCGTACTCTCTTTTGGCATGGCGAATCTATAAAAAAACATAATATATAAAATCTATTAAAAAAATAGATTATTAACTTTATGTTTCTAAAAAAATATATACTTACCACATCAAGTTCGGACCAACAGCTACCACGATTTCGGTGAAATTGCTTAAGGATGCCAACATATTTTAGGATTTCCTTATTGATGCTGACGAACCGAATGTTTATCTCGTGTTGAGTATGACCCTCACAATTATCTATCAATGTTATATATTTCTCAAAAACTTGACCCCAAAAAGTATCTTTCTTTTGCCCGGCACCGATATTTCCATCTACACTTATCGAAACATAAGCATTACAAATTGACATATCCTGTTCAGTTGTATGTTTTGCTCCACGTCTACAATCTGCCATTATAAGAACAAAAAAATTTAAAAACAGCTAAAACAGTAGACAATTGAGAAATATAGAATGGGAAAAAATATTGAATTGTTGAGAGAAGAATGATCCAAGTGAGTTAGAGAGGGGGAATTTATAGATTTGAAGAAAAACTAGCCGTTGGGGAAGAAATTTCGGAAAACTAGCTATTGCTAGTACAGCTAGTGCAACCAGCATGGCTTTGATTAGACCAGCGTACCGCTGGTTGCATCCCCCTAGCTCATCTCATGAACGGCTCGTCCATCTGATGATACCTTCCACTATGGATCCCTAAAATGGTGGATTGGGATCCATTTTTAGGGGTTAAGGGTTCCCACTAGAGCATGAAAACTGTTTGATCAAGCAATTTTTCATGCTCCCACTAAAAATGCCCTAAGAAAAGTCAAAGCTTAAAGAACCTTTTAAGATGAGATAGAGTTTTTCTAGCAAAGTCTCCCAGCCTGTCAAGAGGTTGCAAAGTGAATCTGATATATAAAAGGTCTTCCAGATCACCAAGCCAACAAAGGATTGTATAAAAGCTCTAGAGTACAAGTCCAAAGGGGGATAAAGGCGACGACATCGAAGTCTGGTCATTCCCCAATGAGCTAAGTTAAAGCGTAAAGCGACATTCGACTATCAAGAGTTGAGATCAATTAATCAAAGTCAGAATCATCGTAAAGAAGCCAAAGTGGTCAAAATTAAGAAAGCCAAAATTCAAAATCAATACAAGAACAAGCTATCCATAGCTTTCAAGTGAAGACTGAAGAGTTGAATGATTGAGTAGTGCAAATGGTCTCCAACGTAGAGATGAAGAAAGCCCAGATGATCTCTTATTAAAAACCACCAAAAAATAAAATTATTTTCAAAATTAATCTAATCACAATCACATGCCCAGTTGTGCACCTGTTAGTTAGTAGACACCCAAGGAAGTGTCTAGTTATGACTTGGGATCTCGTGAGACCCACGTGGCACTAAGGACCAACGAAGTATACTTAGTCGACCAAGCAATCAGTTGCCTAGTTAGGTTTCCGATTCGCCGACCATACCAACTTAATTTCAAAGGAGTGCGTTAGGTGGAAGTCAGAGAAGTAGATCTAGTGTAAGAATGTTGGCAAGTGTTTGTCCATTTTGAGTGAAAATTTATTTTCATTTAAGTGGTAGAGATTAGATGATAACAAATCTATTTTCATTAAATCTTGGCCCTACACTTCACCTTTACCCTTAATCCATCATCATCTACACCACACACCTCACCTAATCCCACTAATCTTGTTCCAACATCATCAAATCTCACTCATAAAGGGAAGAACTCAAATTAATTGAGCTTTCTTTCCATTTTGAGTTTGATTTAGAGAGAGAGAGAGAGTTAGTAGTAAATCATTTCACTTTTCAAAAGAAAACTCTCTTTTTATTTATCATCAACAAAAATCATGGCTTGATGGAGGTTTGATCAAAGGAGTTTTCTTCACTCTCTCATTTGTGGATCTTAAGCAAAATAGGTAGGTGATCATCATCCCCTTTTTACTTGTTGTAGAGATTCCTTTTTTAAGTGTTGTATGATGTAGTTTAAAAAAAAGTAAATAAATGTTGTCATTTCATGAATCTCACTTCATGGGTTTATTTTTATGTACTAATTAGTTACCTTTTTTAGAATAAATATAACATTGCAAATGATATTTATCATCATTTTTCAACATATATGCATCTTTAAGTAACATTTTTAGATAAGTATTAGTTTAGGTAATATTCACATGTCATGAAATAAAAAGTGGTTTGTTTAGCCTCTTAAATAATATTTCATCATGAAATGATGCCTTGTTTCACATGAAATTCATGTTTAATGTTAAAATGACATGTTTTAGTATGGATCATAATCGTTTAACCATGTTATCTAGCATTTGGGTGTATGAGATTGATTTTCAAGTCACTACACCATAAAAAGAGGTCAAAAACGTGCTGGAATATTTCATACAAGCATGAAATGGAAAATATAAAATGTAATCTTGTAGATCATAAAAAAATACACAAAATGGGTTCAAGAATGACTCAAAAAGGTTGTGAAATGAGGAAGTTATGATAGTTTGAACATATACCTTAAATTTGTTCAATGAAATGCCTAAGTGAATGTTTGATGTATAGAAATGCTTATTTTGCTAATTTCACATTAATACTTTGTTTTGTTGGTTTATATTGAAGTATATCAACCTTAGCTTTAGGTGAAACCCTAGGGTTTACATTAGAAGCTTGTCACTTTTGATGGTGTGCCTTAAAAATCAACCAATAATGAGACTAAAACATCAAATAAGCTTTATGGGCGTGGCAAGCCCATTCTCAAACAAGCCCACTCTACATTTTGTGGGGTGTTGGGCTTGTTTCATGAGTTTTAAACTCACATCTTGGAATTGGGCTTCATAAACCAATTTTCTTGTATAGGCCTAGCAAAAACACATCTTGGCTTAGGCCCACCTTTCTTTTTTGGGCTTGGATATGCCTAAAACCCTAATTCAAAACCCTAACCAAGCTAATAAAATTAGACTAGGTTTCTCTCTCTTAGATTAGTTAATCTAAGTTAGGCTCCTTAGTTTAAGAAATGCATTAGAAATTAGGGTTGTATGTTAATTTCGAGATTAGGCTAGGAATTTACCTAAACTCGTCGAAATGTGACCACTATGGACTGGCACTCATACGTGTGGCATGTGTGCCTACGCTACGTCGATGGTTTTGCACACTCGATTAGTTGGGTTAATTCTTAGACTAACTCCACCTTGGCAATAATCAAGATTTTCAAAACAATGAAGAGAAACAATTTTTTCTACTAATCAAAGCATTTTACATTAAATTTTAGATCATACTTAGCGTTAGGAATTAGAAATCCTTGTTAGGACTTTAGATCTTCCCTAAAGCATATCACATAATCATTTTGCATTAGAATTTGGATTATGCTTAACGCTAGGGATTAGAAATCCTAGTTAGGACTCTAGATCTTCCCTAAAGCATGTCACATAAGGATTATGAACGCTAGGGATTAGAAATCCTAGTTAGGACTCTAGATCTTCCCTAAAGCATATCATAGGCATTTGCATTAGAATTTGGATCATGCTTAACGCTAGGGATTAGAAATCCTAGTTAGGACTCTAGATCTTCCCTAAAGCACGTCACTTAGTCGAAGCATTTGCATATTAAAATTTGGATCATGTTTAACGCTAGGGATTAAAAATTCTAGTTAGGACTTCTACATCTTCCCTAAGACATATCATTCTTTTTTCAAAAGAAAGAGTATCTTGCTGCCACGTGTATCCCAGTTTATACGTATCTCCGAAGAAATCCTAGTTGGGGCACGAGCATAACTGATTTGCGCGTGTTACCATTCTTCAAAATAAAAATACTTGTATACCATGAGTGCGTACACATAGCTTCCAAGTTTAGCCATTTGTATTTCAAGCACGTGTGTGGGCCCCAGTATTCCCATATATAAGTCATGGTCACGTGTATTCCGCTTAATGTGTGAATGGTCCAGAGTCCATTTACACTTCTTTGTAGGGCTAGTCTGTTGTGCTTCCAAGTTTGCATAGTCGTGACGAATCCCCCTTGTCTTCTTGTTGGTCGTTGATAGAAGTTTGCGACTGTTGGGGTTTATGCCCTAAAACAATTTAAATTGACAACAGTGATAAATTATATTTATTAATAAGTATGATACTATATTATTACTTTATTCATATGATGGATTAAGTGTTGTTCACAAGATGATGTTGTAAGTAAATTATTTGTATGAAGTGTTCATACATGGAGAGATGTAATTTACTGGTTCCTCATATTCTTGTATAGTTCATAGTCAGTGATGAATCTGAACAATTCATCTGATAAGACTATAACACACTAGACTTCTATATTATAGGGTGATGTATCTCCATCACCGGAGTGGCGACTCTAAGTCAGTGTGTTGGTGTATTAGGAATACACTGAACAGGTCAGACAGAATACTTTTTATATTATTGTCAGCATATAAAAAGATTCTGTAAAACTTGCTGATTGCAAATGTCCTAAATCCTGAGAGCAGAGTATACCCTACAAGTTGGTTTCTACTCACTTTGATCTACCAAACAGTGAGGTCAGACAACGCAAACGTGATCCAATATTCTGGGTAGGTTGGGTGGTCGAAATCACTTAGTGGGATTACTTTGTGTCAATAAGGAATCCACACCAAAATGATATTCCCTTGAGAGCCTAATCAAGAGTATTAATTATTCTAGACTGCGCAGTGATCCTATAAAATGTTTATTGGATTATTAGAATAATTATAATGGTATGATATGGCAGGCAAGGACTAAGATGTAATTACTCGAAAGGTGCTGACATTAATAGTTAATGTTACCTTAGTGTATATTACGAATATCAGTTAAGTGGAGGGACTATTTGCGGGTATTAGTGAATGAAGGGCTTCTGAATAATATTCATTTACTTGAGAGTATTCAGTTGCAGTTATTTAGTGGACTTAACTGCAATTAGATTTATTATTTGAGAATTAGATGAGATATATGGACCTCAAAGTAATAAATCAAAAGCTTAAGTGGGGCCCATATGGACCTAACTTGGAGCTGAAGATATGAGAATAGAGTCTTTCTCTATAAATAAAGATAGGGTTCATAAGATAGCCCACCCTAACTTATGTATCTAAAACTCTCTCCCAATTTAGAATTCAAGTTATGACCTTTATGGTTTTAGAAACCCAAAATTCGTAATATATTCCCGTCAGAATTTAAAATCGAGTTTTGAGGCATTTCGGAGTGGAATTGGAGATTCTCTATTTCACGCAAAGTTGTAGAAAATTCGATTTCCTACAAAAAGCATATATCATATAGGCGAATCGGATCAATCGTTAGAGAGTTATGGCCGAAATACAGTTGTTGTATCTTTTCGAGTTTTCGACGATTGATCCAGAATGTGGGAGGAAGATCTGGGATTACATGCAAGCGTTTAAACGGTATGTATCTGATCGTCAAGCTATTGTTTTAATTCATGCATCCTCATATGATCCTGTGAAGGGAAAATAGTTATTTGTTTCCGCTACATAATTTAATCTAGACCTTATTTTCCCCAACGGCGACCAACATTGCTTGTTTTTTAATAGACGAAAGTTTGTTTGCAATCCTGCGATGCATAGATTTGAGTTTACGTGTTACAGTACTTTTTTGCTTTTTGCCCCAAAACCTCAATTGCATGAAACATAGAATAGAGGGGCTTAAACTTACTTTTCTTGTACACACTCTTTCTTAATGTAATGTAATAATTTTTAATCATGAAATTCTACCCAAATACCTTTGGTTGTAAAGTAGAGGCCGATCTCATGATCGGGCGGTTGTCGGGTGCCTAACACCTTCCCGACCCGTACCAGGATTCCCTTACCAAGAATCTTTCTACGCAGACCAGACTAGCTAGAAGATCGCCAAGTTTTTTGCTAAAACAAAATAATTTTCCAAAATCGGGTCCTGATTCCCAAATTAATCAGGTGACGACTCCGTAAGTATAATAGACGATTCCATCCCCCAGTTAGGAATACGAGAAATTGTTTCTCTTCGGTTGTTTGTGGTCGAAGGGAAAAGTCTTTTCACGGATCCTACAACGTGTAAAATCAATAACTTTATATATCAATGAATTTCTAACCAGAAATTAGAATACATGTTATAATACCTTCGAAGAGGAAAAATTGAAGGTTTTAATTTTTACAGGATATATAAAACTTAGTATAAAAGTATAAATATAAATAGGTATTGCATATTGCCTGGAATATAAATAAAATGTGTAAAAAAAGAAAAATAATTGGAAGAAAAATTTAGTAATATACTAGGATAAACATAATTTTATTTTTAGAGAAAAATATAGATACGTATGTAATATAATTTTACATAAATTTAAAAAGATAGCTTTTCACGATAATCAATTTTAGATTATCTTGAAGTTAACCGAGTTGATTGATTTTCATACCTGTATTTATTGGATGGATCGGAGGAAAATGGGCTTTGAAATATCTTACCGGAGAAAAAGCTACACTACTCCTAAATCAATAAGAGTGTGGAAGCTAGAATCCGGTAGAATTTTGCCTCTTTTGGTGATCTTCTAAGCTTGGTAAAGATGGTTGATAAAAGTCCTTACACCATAGAAGGACACACCACTCTTAAATATTATAAGAGTGTTGTGACTAAAATTGGGTAAAGCTTTGCTATATTGTGAAGAGTAGATTGACACTTGGAAATTTTCTCTTTTGTATTGATGATTTCCTTTCTGCAAAATATATAACTCAAAATCACTCTTTTGAGTAGTATAGATTTTCCTCTTAAGGTGTGGAATACTAAGTGATGATGGAAGATGTGGAAGGCTTAGTATGAGTATGAAAGGTTGAGTATAGAGAATGGAAGGCTAAATATAGAGAAATGAAGGGGGTTTTTAAGTATATTTGTAGTGTACTTTTTCAAGTCTAACTATAAAATGAATGGTGGAAGGCTTTATTTATTCGATCAAGCATAGTAAGGAGTGGGAGATTGAGATGAAAAATGATGATTGTTTTAGCAAGTGGTGGTTTTTTTAGAGATAATGAGGTGATTAATGTGAAAAAGAATTAAGATTTAGTAGATAAAGAGATGATATTTGTTGGTATAAAAGGATGTGTATTTAGTGTAAAAGAAATGGGATTTATTAAATGGGGCACGTGGAAGGAAATAAGTTTTAACTTGAAAATGGGCTTGGAATGGGTCAGCCCGTATGCTGACCCATATTTGGCCCATTGGCCTATTTTGGGCCTAATATTGGGCCCAATTGGGCTTCGAATTGTTCTCCCAATTTGGTTTACTCATGAACCACTTTTTAGATTGTTTTGAGTTGGATTTTGAGCTGATTTGGGCCTATTTTGGGTTTGATTTTGAGCAAATTTTGGGCTAGGTTTATGTTTGCTTTGGAGTTGATTTTGAAATGAATTTGGGCTTAATTTTATAGCTTTATTCTTGGGATGGATTTGAAATGAGTTTGGGTTCAATTTTGAGGTGAGTTTGGGCTCGATTTCATAACATTTTTAAAGGGTTGGTGTAGGGGAAAATTAGAATGTCTACACTAACTTTCTCTTTCTAACAGTTGTACAAGTTAAAAAAGACAAGAAGGTGATTGAAATAGACAAGAAAGACAAAAATATGAACAATAAAAAGTAAGGAATTGACTAAACAGACTTAGGGGGTGATTTTTTTTGCTATTAATTAATGGCAGACCCACACAAAATACCCTTTGTTTATCACCACTAACAAGTGGTAATTAGTGGAAAACCTTTAATTTTGGGATTTAAACCCATTAAGTGGTAGTAAGTGATCTCGAACCACTTACTACCACTTACTACCATTTAATGGGTTTGAAGCCCATAATCAAAAGTTTGCCTCTTACTACCTCTAGTTAGTGGTAAAAAATAAAGAATATTTTGTGTGGGCTCACCACGAATCAGTGACAAAAAAAAAAGCAATCACCCCTTAGAAAAGTTTAAAAGGACTGTACAGACTCAAGAACACTTTAATAGGGTATTTCAGCCTTGTTGAAAATCTTATGGACCAAATGGATTTAAAAAGCTATATATTGGATGTTTTAGCTTTAATAAAGATATTTCAGCCTTAGAAATTTCTATATATTGACTTATGTAGTATGAATGTAGGTTTAATTCGATAGATATTATACTTTTCCTACAAAAAAATGATTCACATACAAAAAAATTTACAACAAGTTTACACACGCAATGGCTGATTTTTTGTGAGGATGTCTTCTTCTCTATGTAGATTATCCTCACCAAAAATTAGATCATTCAAAGACTTCTAACCCCTTCATCTTCTCGTTGAAAATTAACTGTAAAATATATCATTCAACTACGATTAAATTTCCAACCAACTTTGAAAAGGGTTAGAAGTTTTAGAATGATATAATTTTTTGTGAGGACGATGTATACGGTGAAGGAAATATTCTCATAAAAAATTAGTCATTGGATCATCTCCATGTAGGCCCACAGGCTTGTGTACACTTTTTTATGTAAACTTTTATGTGTACATGCATTGATCCGGACTCTTAGTAAACACGAATGTAAGTTAGAAAATATGAGATCCGTATATATCGTTATTCATACAATGAGTTTGCAAGCCCCATGGAGATGATTCAAGGGCTGATTTAGAAGAGGATGTTCTTCTCACCATATAGGTCATCCTCATCGAAAATTAGCCTATTTTAAAACTTCTAACTCTATCATCCATTGATTAAAATTAATGGTAAAACGAATAACTAAATCACAATCAATTTGCAATGAGTGGATTATGAGGTTACAAATTCTAGAATGGGTTGGTTTTCTATGAAGATGATATATACAGGGTAAACACGTAATCTTCCCCTTAAATCCACCTTTGAATCATCTTCATGCAGGCAATGGACCCCACAAGCTTCATTGTATGAATAGTGATGTATACCGATCCTAACTCAAATTAGAAATTTGATACCATTAGTAAAGGGAATATGTCACATTCAAAAAAGAGGAGGGATATTTCAACATACCTTCTTCTGGTACTATTGCAACATATTTTTGTGGGGTTCACATGAAGATGGTTGAAGGGATAACTTTCGGTGTGAATGTTCTCCACACCATGTAGATCATCATATACAGGAATCAATACATTCTAAAACTTCAAACACCATAAAATTGACAAATTGTATATATTTTTAAGACCGTCAATTTCTTATAAACTTTTGATAACATTAGAACTTTTAGAATGAGATGATTTTCGAATATGATGATCAACATAGTGAGAAACATCTTTATCGAAAATCAGCCCTTCAACCATCTTCATGTGGATTCTACCAAAAAAATGTGAAGCAAAAGTGTCTCAATTAGGTTTGTTGCAATATCCCTTTTCAAAAAACTAAAAATAAATAGTAATAGGAATCTTACGTTAGACTAAGTTTGGGTCTCCGTAAAATAAAATGACAACTGATTACCCTGTCAATTTTGCAAGTGTCATTCCCTAGCCAAAGAAAGGTTAAAAAATTAAAGTTGCTAGTGAGTGGATGGCCTAACATTCATAAAAAAAATAAAAAATAAAAAAGAAAGTGGATGGTATAGTAAATATTATAGATAAAAAAAATCAGGTTTTTAAATATGTGCGTTTGAGTACAACCGTACAGGGTAATTGGTAGGTACACGATAAAACAAGCGTTGAGTAGCCTGTATTAAGTACGGACAATGTTTTTAAAATTTTATTACTGAATAAGTATAATTATTATTGTTATTATTATTATTAGAGAAAATTGTCAAAAATTCACTTTTAGGCCATCCACAGCGGTGCAAGGGTAAAAGTCAATTTTGGCTTACCAAATATACCCTACTTATCTGAGTTACACATTAGAAGAAAGTTAAATTTGTAAAAGAAAAATAATAAAAAAGTATTTTAAGGACGCAAGCGTCATTTGTCAGACGCCCCTTAGGGATACAGTTTGAATTTTCAAATTTGTTTTTTTTTTTGTTTTTTTAAATGATGCGTGTGTCCTAAAACTTTTTTTTATATTGTTTTTAAAAGATCAGACGCCCTCCCCCTACCCGTCCAACGTCAGACGCCCTCCCCCTACCCGCCCCATGCTGAAACGCCCCTCCTCCCACCCGTCCGAACTCAAATAACTCCCCCCAACCCATTTGGCTAAAAAATCTGGAGATCCAAATGTAGACCGCTAAATTTAGCTTGACTTCGGTACTTGTAGGGTCCGTTTCCATTTTATACCAACCTGCACTACGGTACTTTTTTTTAAATTTGGCTAGATTTTGTGACAACTGTGGATGCCCTTATAGATGCCAAATACTATTTAGTACATAAACTTTTATCATTTATACAAAAACTCATATGTGAAGATTATATATCCATTTACTCACTTTTAATATCAAAATATCCAAAAACTCTATATTGGTGCACTTTTAATTCCAATTATACTCTTATTTGCTCTTTTTATATCATTATAAAAGTGTATAGGTAGAGGAGAGAGAAAGTTCATTATTTTTTGTTTTTAAACTTTAAATTATTATATATTTTCAACTAAAGATTAGATTTCAGTCAACAATATTTTGTGATAAAAAAATAAATAAAAACTATTACGATTTTTTTGCAAAAATATTTTAGCAAGCGTTTGTTAATATCATATTTTGACAAAATTTATAAATTTGGAAAGAACTAGTCGAGATCTTCACTTGTTATTTTGATGTTTTTTGTTTTTGAAGTATAAAAATTTGAATTTAGATACAAATTAGTTAAAAATGTTATAAAACATAGTTTTCTGTTTCTAAAATACAAAAATATTTTTGCCTTTTTTTGTCAAAGTAGTAGTATGTTTATTTGTGCAAAAATATTTTTGTAAATATAAAAATATTTTTGCATACAATTTTTAGTAGCAGATTTTGACGAAATTCATATATTTAGAAAGCACTCATCGAGATCTTCATTTCTTATTTTTCTATTGCCTGATTTTGAAGCATAAAAATTTAATTTTTGATCCAATTTAGATAAAAAAACTAGTTAAACACATAGTTTTTGTCTAGTTTCATGTCGAAGATCTCAATGAATGCTTTTTAAATATATAAATTTTTATAAAAATTGATTTGTATTTTTAAAGTTAAGACATTTTTTAAAATAAAATAAAAAAAGTAGTTAGTTAGTAGGTAAATATGTCTTTACACATTATTTTGGAGTTTTTGGCTATTTTGAAAGGGTGTTGTTAAAGGAGTTCCTGTTAGAACTTTAATTTGAAGAATCTGAAACAAAGACTTTGAGGCACGTTAGTCGCTTTCCTTAAAGTGATATTTGCACCCACTCGTATAGAGTTGCTAATGGGTTCAAAGCAAATCACTTCCAAGATACAACAAAGTCTAGAATTTGTGGTTTAGCAAAACCAAAAATTCTCTTAGAATTTTAATATAAGGAAGCACTACAAGACTATGTACTAAGAGGGGAGAGAGAGATTTTAATTATGTGTTTTTACATAAATATACGTTCTCTATTTATAGATAGTGAATGGATGTTAACATGAATAGTTATAACTACTCACATGTGAATGCTAATGTGAAACCCTACTAATAACAAAAAAATCTACTAATAATATTAATAGTGGTAATAACAATAATGTGTACAAAAAAAAACTTACTTACTAATAATAATTTCAATTTTGTAGCACAAATAAAAAAAACACAACCAAAAAAAAAAGAAAAGAAAAGAAAGAAAAGGAGAATAAAAGAAAGAGGATGAGAGTTTGTGAGGGAGGAGAATAGAGAAACTGAGAGAGAGAGAGAGGTCGTGAGGGAGAGAAAGATAGAGAGAGTGAGAGAAAACGAGAGAGAGAGAGAGCTGAGGGAAAGGGAGAGAAACCGTGGGAGAAAGAGAGAGAGAGAGAGAGAGAGAGAGAGAGAGAGGAACCAAGAGGAAGAAGAAGGAGACAGCAGCAGCAGCTGCTGCTGTCCACGCCGGAAAAGGAAGAGGAGCTGCTGCCGGCGGCAGCAGCTGCCTTCTCCGGTAGAGAAGGAAAAAGAAGAAGAAAGAAGGAAGAAGAAGAAGAAAAGAAGGAAGAAGGAAGAAGAAGGAAGAAGGAGAAGGAAGAAGGAGGAGAAAGGAGAAGAGGAAGAGAGGGATTTCTCTTTGGGTAAGTTTTCCTCACCATTTCACTCCCATTTCAGCTGAAT